>DVZL01003408.1:0-14021 GCA_018236625.1 Lasaia peninsularis
ATAAAACACTAATAAAACACATTGTTTGAGAAATAATATCTCACAGTGAACCGCTCCGTTCCGCGTTCCCACCAAAAACTCTTAACAAGTAATTTACTATTTTATGAGTCTTTGATCATAACTTTTATAATGATCAACGAACCTTGGAATTAAAAACTAAAAAGCCATGGATAGATTCTTAGGTCGCATCCTGACATCTGTCATCTGTCAAAACTTTCAATTCCGAAGTTGTTTACCTATGTATTAGTATTTTTGGTAAATACACAAGTAATAAGTAAACTGTTAATACTGATTAAACGAATAGTTTTGTCCTTATTCGTTTATTCCCATTGAACTAGAGTAAATAATAGTATGTGGTTAAAATATACAGAGGTACCAGTGACCTTAATAATCTTGTATTACAAATCGTGTTGTGAATATAATTTATGCCATATCTGAAGACTTTTAAAGGCCAACTTAAGCCATAATCTATACGAAATGCAAGGTAAAAAACTAATTTTAAAAAACGATCATATAATCCTTACGAAGCACTTAGAAAATGCCAGTCTACAGGATAATGTTAAAGCTAAAAAAAATATCCTTCTCTTTTGGCTTATAACAGTTGGTGCTTTATTGGGAGTTAGTTTAATGTTTGCTGTGATAGTTACAAAAGAGATCGCCAAAGTACAAAAATTTTATTCGAGGTTTGGAGCTGCATCACACACTGTCAAACTTATAAATTCATCAAGTAATGAAACAGTAGTGTCATGTTATTATAATATGCCTGACAAAGGAAATACGCCACAACTTCTGCCTAGCAACATTAACCCATATCTTTGTACACACATTAACATAGCATTTGGTCGGGTGAAAAATAAGGAAATCTACTTGGAACCTTCACAACAGCAATCAATCAGAGAAGTAGTGACATTAAAGAAAATCAACACAAATTTAAAAGTATTATTATCAGTTGGTGGGGCTGGCAACCATGATGGATTTTCAGACATGGTTATAGATCATGCATCACGCAAAATATTTATCAAATCTTTAAAATACACTCTTAGGAATCTCTCATTGGATGGTATTGATTTGGACTGGGAGTTTCCTGGTGTTCATCAATCTGAATCAAATGTGTTTAAAAGGGAAAGACAACATTTTTCTCAATTATTAAGGGAAATTAGAATGGAGTATTATAGAGAAAAAAGGAATTATTTGCTCACAGTGGCTGTTGCTGCTCCAAAAGTAATTGTTGATTTTGCTTATGATGTTGACCAGATTAATATGTATGTAGATTATGTAAATCTAATGACATATGATTTTCATTACTTCACTCAGTTCACACCATTCACTGGTCTAAACTCACCCTTGTATGCTAGGGCTTCGGAGCACCTTTACCTAGCCACGCTCAATATAAATTATACAGTGCAAATGTATTTAAGGAAAGGACTCAATGAAAGTAAAATAGTTTTAGGTATACCGACTTACGGACACACATTTACTTTGGTGAATGCAAATAATACAAACATTGGAAGTCCTGCTGCCGGATTTGGCAAACTCGGAAATTTAGGATTTGTTAGTTACCCCGATATATGTTTATTTATGTCTAAAGGCGGAGGTGGTGTTATTATGAAAACAGATGATGATGCCAAGGTCCCTTATCTTTATAAAGAAACAGAGTGGGTGTCATACGACAATCCTCTCAGTGTCAAAGAAAAAGCAAATTTTATAAAATCTTACAATCTACGCGGTGCTATGATTTATTCTTTGAATGCTGATGACTACGATGGGATGTGCAAGCGCCTGC
Organism: Lasaia peninsularis; assembly: GCA_018236625.1. Taxonomy (NCBI): domain Eukaryota; kingdom Metazoa; phylum Arthropoda; class Insecta; order Lepidoptera; family Riodinidae; genus Lasaia; species Lasaia peninsularis. The sequence goes on from DVZL01003408.1 coordinate 1,784, forward strand.
TGGGTTCAGACAAGTTTCCTCTAACTCTTTCAATCCACAACGCACTACATCACCGTTAAGCAGGTTGTCCTTACGGTTATTCACTAAACAGGCAACATCACTATTTACCTTTTTTTTCCTGGACACATATGTGATTTTGTACATAGTACAAGATTTCATGATCACGATAGTCACTGTAGCACTACACTGCGACGGCGGCGGTCGCGGCGCGGGCGTCGGCGACACCCACGCATCTCGGTAGTCGTTCGCGAAGACGCTCGCCACACACTGCCTATGCTTACCCAAACAGAACCGCACGCGTTGCATTAATTACATGCCTTACTTTTACCAATAAAAAGTATCAAAAGCGGTACAGTGTATCAGTGGGGGTTTCCAGCTGACCGACTATGAGCGCCGTCGTCGCATAACGTTCAATTAACTGGACTGCACGAGAATAGCTACATTTGCATTACATCTTTATGGATAACACTTCTGTTTGATGTTATTTCCGCATTTTGTTTTACGATGCTACTTTCTATATGTAAAAATGAATCGCTAATTGTTTATGCAAAACTCCTATTCGGCCATTTTTTTAAATATTCATCAGACGCCGCCGAAGGATATTACGAAAAATAGGTAAATTGCACGGAAACTAGATTTCGATAACAATTCAAGACAAATATTCCGAACACCTAATCGTAAACACGCACGAAACTTCCTTCGATCGCACCCGTACTGTATAAGATCACATTCACAACGAAATCATAACTGGTCATATTTGCATAACTTTCTGACATAGATATATATTTATTTGCATTTAAATTGAATTTGCACATCGTCACCCTCGATACATATTGCAGCAACTAGGAGATACACCCAAGAATAGTCAACAGCTGTGACACCTGTTTCAATACCCAACTTCAATAAAGAATTATATAACTATATTTTCTCGCCTATTATATATGTATATTATCGCCTCTGTGGTGTAACGGTACGGCTATCGCTTGTTAAGACCGTTAGCCGCGTAAGGTCCCTGGTTCAATTTCAAGGTCTGGCAACTTTTCTTAACATGTTTTTCAGATTATTCTGAGCTTCACATTTTCCGGGATTGTAATGTGACCGAAGTAGCGATAGGCTTGCCATCTATCACATCATGGACCCTAATACCTTGGTTAATCGTGGGTGTTCTAGTGTATCTACTGGATTTACCAGTCGTGGCTATACTAAAACACCTCTGCCTCCCCCTCGGGGATATTAGGCGTGAAGGTACTTTTTTATTATATATATATTCCAAACTGAAATTATATACATTTTTCATTGGTTTCTTCTGCCCAAGTACTCTTGAGACGTTTAAAAACAAAAAAATTATATGGGCACTATGATACGTAAATGTTTGAAGTATTTTTATATTGATATTAAATCTTCGTCTTGAAAACCCAAAAGAATAAGTCATGACAGTCTGGGTACAGTTGTTAATTAAGTCTCCCGTAGTCTGTCGTAATGCAAATTCTCCATGTATTTTTTTTTTGGCAATTTCAGCGGATACATCCGCACGCTATTATAATATTATACGTTATATAAAAGGGACAATATTAGTATGTTGACACTCTTGAACGTGACATCAGAATTTATTAAATGTACAAAAGAGATGTTTCAGTTAGGTGTACATACTTATTGTTGCACTCACTATAACTGTCTCGCCCTGGTACTTAAATGAATGAATACTTTATTGCGCACTAATACACACACATAAAGAACATATAATTATTCTTAATTTACATACAAGCTCATATAAATTGGTACACAAAGGCAGCCTTATCGCTAAGTAGCGACCACTGCCAGACAATCCTTTCAAAACAGAGACAAAACAGATCGCAACAAATTAGGGCATAATTGGTGCAAATAGTCCATGTGTAACACATATAATAAATACACAAGATACATAGATAATTAAATACAATATTATAAATACAATAGTGTTTGTCAAGAGTGATCTTCCGATCTATAACCAAAATGTCTTATTTTAATTAATGTTAATTTTTATTATTTTATTCCTTGTTAACTAGGTTCTGCCGCATTTGCACGTAAATATTATTTATAATTTTTAACACGTTAAAATTGTAAATAAAGCTATATATCATGTTTGCAAATACTTAAACTTATAAATTTGAAATTGTAATTAAAAATATAACTTGGATTAATTAATAGTTAATTATTAAGGTTAGTGTAGTACAATCAGGCTGAAATACATTTTTACATCCTGGAAAAAAAAACATTTACATTATTTTACAATTATTATTAGCTATCTAAAAATGCATGGATCATTCATTCAGAAGTACCAAAAACATTGAATTTCTCATAGTAGGTAATGTTGGGAAAATTTACCGAATTTATCAGATTTCGAATTTTTTTATTTGGCTGAGAATAATTGTGAATGTAAAAAAAATAATAAAATACTGTTGCATTTGTAGGTGATACATTTTTTTTAAATACACTTGCAATAACTAATAAAGTGGCTCATTTTTTCAGACTGATTGTGTACACATAGTCAATATTGTTATTGAGGCTGTGAAACGTTACCTAAAAATATCAGTGTTACGTAAGTACGTATAAAATAAAAGCTTTAAAGTTTTAATTAGCTGTGCGCGCGACTCCCTCGTGTTTGTTATTACTTATCGCATAAGCGATCTATCAGTGAAATCGTTCGTCCAAATCGGTCCAGTTGTTTCAGAGATTAGCCGTGACAAACATACAGACAGGGAAAAATTGTAAAAAATGTATTTCTGGCATATGTTTCGTGTATACACATGCACTTAGTAAAAAGCTGGTATTTTATTGCTACAAACAGACAACAATTTTAATTATTCGTATAGATAACTAGCTGGCTACCCACTTGTTTTATACTTAAGGTCATTGGATATTTATGCAGTTGACATTGAAGTACATATTGGGTAGAATGTGGGTGATACTGAGACTGGTCTAAGACCTCATAAATTAAGATTGGAAATATGCAGAAAATGTTTGATCCGGAAATCGGGTTCAGTTTTGAACATCGAAAAGCAAATACCAAATCGAAGTTAAACTTGAAAATGCCTTTGAAACTGACCATGTTTAAAATCAGTAACATTGATGTCTAACAAATGAATCATGAATAATATCTTTAACATAATCGAATAGACCTATGTAACCTACAGATTCGAGTTAAGAATGCTGCAAATCACTCCACAATCACTACTTGGCAGCACTGACCAGTTGAAGTCGTTCTTTGAAACAAAAATTTTGTGTCCTAATAATAATAATGCCAATAGTGTACACGTTTACCCTGATGAATTTAGATAGCATTGCATTCTTAACGCGAACGTATTATAAATAAAAATATTTTTGTTTTAAATTTCGATTGTAACATATTAAGATATCAATTTAGTGGCAAAATAGTATGTAACATTACTTGTAGGTAGGTAGGTATATCTGATTCTGATTTGCAAATACAATTGGGGCCAGTTAAAATAAAATGCAATATTTTGTTTAAACAGATATTAAATTTTATATTACAAATTTCGTTTCATTTTCAAGCTATATAGATATACACCTATTGACCAAATCTTTACAGATAGTAATTGCAGTTACAAAAAATAGAACATTCTTGTATTTTATTGGTTGAGGAATTAGTGTACATGCCTAATTCCACCGACCTACCGTGACGCATGACTCGAACGTCACGGAGACGAGGGCAGGCATCAGCGTCATGAAAATAGATGTCAATATTTCTATGCCTGGATGATAATACGTTAAAATTAAAAAAATCGTGGTCAAGCGTAGTCCGAATTAGACGCACGAGGTCCTGAGTAGAGCAACTTGTATGAGTTTTTTTCAGTTTATTTACCTATAACACCTATGATCCTAAGTAGATTACGGTAGTCTTTTACCAACGAGAGAGCAGTGTGCCTGGTTACCGCCTTATCGTATAAAAAGTCTGTTACATAATTGGTGATATAAACACTAGTCCCTGGATGACCGAGCTTTGCTCGGTGTTTGGTTAGTCCATCACATTTTTTTTGAAATAAAATTGTATTTGTTTTACTTTGTTATTCTTGTTTCTTTAGGGCTTCCAGGAACACTTTCTTTCAAAAAGTTCCTTCTTTTCTCAAAAAAATAAAATAAAAGTAACATTAGGTTTGAGATTGGAACCTGGGCTTCCTGCATTTTAGACACCCGATTTAACAACTGAGCTATTCTAATTAAGTATAAGTAAGCGAAATTTAGCTTTCTATTATAATGTTATAGGTCTTTATTTAATGAAAACACGATTAATAAACGAAAACTGCAAATAAAACATAGCTAGATCGATTTACCGCCTCCGAAACTCCCTATATACAAAATTTAAAAAAAATCGTTCGAGCCGTTTTTGAAATCGCTGATATTTAAAAATTGCTCGTTTAAAGGTATTAGATTTCATTCAAGGCGAATAAAAATTGCTTCAATTTCAAATTTTTATATTTCAAATAGCTGTTGCGCGACCGTAGCAATTGTCATGTCACATACATAACCACGTGCAAAATGTAGTATAGTTCTATTCTATTTCAATATCAAAAAACTGTCAAAACAGTCTGTAAACAAACTTCTATAGGTACAACAAAAAAATAAAATCATTTACTACTTGGCTACGTTAAGTATATTCCCTTTTCTATGGAAACCTCTAAAGTAAACGGGATAAAAAGTAGCCAATAATCTCACTTGGAACATTTACCCGTTAGCCTAATTTCGTCCATTCCCCTTCGCAAAATTCTATGACGGTCTGATGATGAAATGAGATGATGATGATCCTGAAAAAATCTATACTTTCAAAGATGTACATTTCGGGTTTTAACTTATGATGGTAGTTCGACCATTTATAGTGAAAGTTGTTAAGGCTGTAGTTTCGGAACTATAAAATTTACGACTTGGAAAAAATTTCGGCATAATCTGTAAAGTAGGTATGCAAATATAAATGTCAACAAAAAAAAATGAAATTGAACTTTGCTTTCATGAATTATAGCTAAATTTAGATTACCCACGGAACCCACATATATAAGCGGAATAAATAAAAAAATTCAAATACATTCTCGCCTATTATCGCCGAAGTGGTAGGCAGAGGTGTGCTAGTATCTACTGGACTCGTAAGTCCAGTAGATATACTAGAACACCCACGATTAGCCAAGGTACTAGGGCCCTGACGTGATAGGTAGCTAGCCGATAGTCACTCTGAGCACATTCCAATCCCGGGCAATGTAATGCTTAGCTTAGCACAATCATTTATCGGTCTACTTCTTAGGAGGACTATATTTATTAATTTTGTAATTTATACCATATTCCTGTCTGTAACTCGATTGAGTTTTCCCCAAGTTTTACTCAATTACTAGATGTTGCCCTTGTCAACTGTAGGCTGTTAAAAAGTTTAACCGATGTATATTACTGTAAGATTTTTTTGAAAACCGTTCAGTGGTTTTACGTGAAAGAGTAACAAACACACTCACTAATTTTCGCATTTATAACTTGTCCACAGCACACATAGTTAAATAGGTAGGTACCAATAATACCTATGATTAGCGGACGATATATTTCATTATGTGACAGGTGACAAGTCCGTCGCCATATAGGCTCCTAATTTAATCGCGGCCAAAGATTATGCTTTTAAGATAAACTTAATAACTTGGCTTACCCGGGATCTAGTGCGTCAAACGGATGTCGGACCTCGACTATGCTCCACCACAGAGGCGATAATTTACGAAGTCAAAGATACCTTATGCACGAACGAATGACATGGCGTCGAATTTGCCACCAGTCACATCATAGAACCTAATATCGTTAGCTTATTGTGGGTGCTTATGTGCCTACCCTTTCAGAAATAATGAAGATTTTTCTTTATAATATAAATTATTGACCGTCTAAGGATCGAGTGGCTAACCTAACCGCGAGGATCGGGTTCGATTCTCGACGGGGACAGACATTTGTATGATGAACATCGATGTTGTATTTCCGGGTCTGGGTGTTTATTAGATTTATCCTAGTATATATTTAGGTATTTCTATGTATTAGTATTGTTATCTAACGCCCATAACACAAGCATTTAATTTGCTTATTTTGGGGTTAGATGAATTTGAGTTATTTGTCCAGTAACATTTATTTATAATTTTTGAAGTACATCACATAAGCTGTAAATTATAAAATAAAAAACACGACATAAAAATAGGAAGCTCTTTAATATGGCACTACTTACAGTTACTTAAGTAATATTCATGCAAAATACAGTAAAGTTCTTTCAAGGCATCAGGCAGCATCGGCCGCTGTTCGGTTGCACTAAGCGTATCCTAATTAAGTATATTTTACGCTCTAGTTCGCGGATGGTTAACAGTTTCAAATAACGATCCTTTAAGCTATTATTGTAGAAATATTTACTATTATTATCTTTGTTGGAACAAGTTATTAAATAGTAGAGGAATTCCGTAGGGATAACCTCAAATACCACCTTCAACTGTTACTAGAATTTACAGGAATTAAACTTGTTTTGATTTATGGAGTTCCATCATGGTGAATAGATTTATTAACGAATTGGGCCTTTGCTCAAGGCCTCGCACTTAAAGGGGCCTTTATAAATGCATTGCCACTGTCTAGAATCCACTAGTTCTCTTCAATAATTAATGTTCCACAAAGCTTACTGTATGAAGTTTTATCTTATGAAAGGAATAATAAGCATTTACATTAAAAAAACAAATGTATACATACATAAATTATATAGTTAAATGTACATATAAGAACTAATTATATAATTTATGAGTATTATATACTCCTTGTATAGATTTCTATACCTAAATATATATGTTAACTCATTATATGAAATACACAAATTGGCAGTTTGCAATCAATGATGAATCAAAATCAAAACTTTATACACCACAAAATACTATGTATATTAAATATTTGCTCTAACTTTTTGCAGTATGGAAAAAATAGAAATGTAAAACTTTAGCAAATTATTTATAAAGAACTGTTTACAAAAATAATTTAATAGAGAGCAAATAGATCCCATCTCCTTTTTGGCATCTCATCATCAATTGTGAATTCAGGTGTACTAAAAACATTAGTTTCAATATCCACTTACATCACTTCTATTTTTTACAAAGTATTTTCTACCATGCTCCACCATTCAAATACTAAATAAAGTAATTTGTTTTATTTATATTCACTTATTTCTGTATATAATTTATGCATAATTATGTATCAGTATTGTTGACATCCATAACACATGCATATTGGCGCTTGAATGGCAAGACTGAAGAAGGAACAAAAAACCAAAAACCAGTTGAATATACCTACCATTCAGTTTGCATAACTTTTTTCGTTGTTTGGTATATATTTAATTTTGGTTTTTTTATTGCTTAGCCAATTTCGCCTTCTATATGTTGATTCAATTTGATTACTTTGGAGTTACATAAATTCGATTTATTTGTCCAGAAATATTTGTTGTTCGTTATTTTTCACATAATAAACAAATAGAAGGTGGTAAGCAGACATGAAGTAAATATAAATAAAATCATAATATTTTAATTCAATGCTAATGTTAAAATAAAAAATATATATAAAAAAATGAGACTAACTAAAGGTAAGCCAAGTAAAATTATTAATCTATAATTAGTTCAAAAGTTAATACTAAACATAATATTTATATTTAACATAATTAAACATGTACAATTTACAATGATAAATTATTATTGCTACATAAATAATAAAATATCATTTTAACAATGACTTGAAACAATGCTACCAAATAGTGCAAATACACATTTGTATTCTACATCAATCATATAATACATCAATCAATTCCATATTATGGCAACGTAAATATGGCAACATTGACATTCAAGTTGGGGGCAAATACATAAATAGCATAGGATTGAGCAGGTAATATTTTTTTTTATTATTATAGCAACATCTGCGGTAATAATAAAAAAGTAGCAATATTTAAATTGTGTAAAAGATTTTAAATACTTGATCACTCTCATATGCTTGCTAAATACAAAAAAAAGTAACAAATCAAAAATATAATAATTAAAATTTCAACTTGATTATATTTTATTAATATTTTTTACATAGTTTGTTTTATCACTTCTAAAGGCTAGAAAGTTCTAGCTAGTGTCTATTATTTTTTTCATTTTCTTACTGCATATCTTACAATTAAGAGTATTAGGATCAGTGAGTAATTTTATGGAATTAATGAATGTGCAAAAAACCTTTCATTCCGAAATTTTTATGTCGTGTATTGCAGGAAGCTTGCAGTGAATGGAAAATTTAAAAAATCCAGCCCCTTGAATCAATTGTCTTGTTCGAAATGTTTCTCAAGCAAATAACTAAATAAGTATATGACTTTGAAACATGACAATCAATGCTACTTCATGTGTATGAAAATGTTATTAAGAAACATGGCAATTTTTTTATCATTTACCGTCTATTTTTTAATTTAAATTAAAAATGTTCATTGAATAATAGTTGTATTTGTTCTTATATAAAATTTCTCTCTTCTGCATTCATATTACAATACAGACAAGGAGTCATATTGCCTCCAACTCTTATCCTGACTTGGATTAATCAAATTTAAGAACTTTGAATCTAATTTTGGTTCTGATAAAATCACCTCCATTACATCCCTGATTAGGATACATGAATTGGACTGTAGGATTTAATTCATAATTCAAGTTTTGATAATAAGACCAAGTCTAAAATTGTCAATATGAACATACATCTTTAAGTGTTTTTGAGAACATACATCTTTAAGCATTTGTGATCCCCCATTACAGATTTTAAATAAAGTTTTTTAATGTTAGACTGTAACTGTCATTTATGTATTATCGATTCAGTTAAATCAAGTCGAGTCTAAATCTTATGTCTCCATTGTTAATATAAGCAGAGAGCATTATAACACTAAATAATAATTTTCATGTATCAAATAATAAATATAATTAGATAATATTTGTGATTCATTTTGCATACCTGCATCCATAATATGGAACAAAAGAGTTATTATTATCATTATAATTAAAAGTAAAATTTTGAAAAGCCAATATACGTAATGTTTAATTTTGAAACTGCATTTCACACAGCTTGATTCTTTATGATTGAAAAAAATAATGGGTATTGTTAAGGACAATTATGGCAAAAAGGCTACTGGTAAAATATAGTGTACAATTTAAAGTAAAATTGTAATCAAAACAAATTATTTACTCCTTACACAATATAATCAAATAATTCATTGCAAACCTTCGGTTTCAGCCCAATCTTCAGATTTCTTTAATAAAGTTGAAAGTTAAGTCAACAATGGCAATTTGAGTTGAATTTAACAGAATCCAAAACTTTGATTTTTCACTTAAACATAGATTTCATAATTGATTTGATCTCAATTTTAATGTTTCTATTGGTTTTGTAATTCAGGTTTATTACAGAACTATTATTACATAGGAGATTAATGACATTAATATTACACTGTACTTATGCAAGTAACTTATTAATTATAAACAACCTTATAATTTGAAGATCTACATACTAAAAATGCCATATTCTAATGTTTCTTATCATAAGCAACTTTCATCTAAATATAGCACTTCAGATCACCCTGATCAACCAAAATTGTTATACTAAATGAAGGCTCATAAAGCTAGGAATGTGATTATTATTTGAAACTTGTGTAGCAACGGACTGTTGTTTGTTGATTTTGATGTCATGTGATATATTATTAGGAAAGATTTAAGTTGAAACCCAAAAAATATAATTGCCAAGAACCAATTTCTGTGAGTTACAAATGTTAGATTTAAAATTTAGGCTTAAACTTGTTACTTTTGCTGAATTTTCAAGCTTGTCTATTTTCTGATACCTAAAATGTAAAAAGAAATAATGCTTTTTTAAGCAAATTCATTTTTTAAAATACTATATCATAAATATTCAGCTATACTTCTAAAACAAAATATATTTTTATTAAAGAGATAGGTTAAATTTCAACTTCATGGATAATTGAACTTACAGAAATAAACCATATGCACTTAGGATTACAACTTGGCAACAAAAAGGGTGCAGATGTTTTCATGGCAATGGTAATTATTTCTTTTGATTTAGGTTTTTAATATTACATATAACTTACCAAAGTGTTTTAACACCAACTGTAGGTTGCACCAGTTTTTTTTAGCTTATTCTAGCCTAAACATCTACGTAGATTCTGCACAAATTGTAAACTCCATGTATCACAAACTATAGGTATATAGTATATATAATCTAGACTTTTTTTATGCATATTAAATATGTATAATAGTTGAGTATCTAAATATTAGGATATGGCAACTTAACAACAACTTATTGTCTAGTGGAATATTCTACTTACTAATACTGTTGACAAATATACACATCCCTGAATATCACACTGCAAATATCACAATGCAGAAGTCTTTTTAAACAATATGACTTGTACAATGGTGAATATTTACCAATTAATCTTATGTGTTGGCTCTGTCAACAGTCTCTCTAGCAGTGATCCTAAATTTTAGTCAATAAATGCTAAAATTCCATTTGAATTTTGAGTTATTACTTATTATTGCCTCAATAACTACAGCTAACTAGTAAGCAAACAATTTATACTCATTAAACAGTCATCCTCTGATCACAAGTAGCCTGTAACATTCAATGATTCAAGTAACCTCTAATATTCCCTAAACTACTGCAGGACGGTTCATCAAATGATGTGTGACATTACATTTTTGTAGAGAAGCAGTTAATTTATCACATGATATGTGTAACCCTATAATCTACTATTTTAAAAATTCAATTTCCCATTCAAATAATTAAAATCCAAACACAATAATTGTATATTATAACAGTTGTCGAAATCAACGGACAATCAAATGTTTTTGTAGAATTTTGATATGGGCCAATTGCACTGTTTTTGATATTTAGGACAAAAAAATCAGTGCTACGTTTGCAGCCAGTGGAACATTAGGCTATGTACCGTAGGATAGTCAAGCTCTGCGTTTGGAGAACTTAAAAATTCTTTCAAATTCAACGATACGTTACCGGACAATGCTGCTTCCTTCAGTTCGGCAGCTGATTGCGCCGAATTGTCGTCGGAGGCGCAGTCGGAGGAGGCAGGTTCTCGCCACTTGTCGTCGTAACTGATATCGCAGAGTGTTGGTGGCTCCTCAGTATCACTGAACTCCTCATCAAGCGAAATACCACGGGATTTGCTAGTTGACTCAACGTCCGCATTATCGCGAGACCCTTCGTGCTGCCGTCTTGCATTCTTCAAGGCGCGATATCTTCGAGATCTTTCCCTCTGAAGTCTCCGTTTGCGCTCGTCCGCGCGTTCCAGCTCTTCTGGCGTCTTCTTTGTCGCATTTTTTCCAAAGAAATATCTCATGAAAGATTCGTCACAATTGCGTTTTGACAGATAACTTGCCATTAATTTATAATAATATTGATTATCCATTTCATTAACTTCGAAATAGAAGAAGTTGGGCTAATATTTGAAAAAAGTATAGTCAAAATTCTGGAAATTGCGAAACAAAAATAATGGGAACACGACTTGGGCTTATTACCATTTGCCTGACGTCACTGATTTAAATGTCAAAATTCATATTTCAATGTTGCTCGCTTTTTGACACATCTTCAAATACCTTTTCGTTAACAATCTGCATTTTTACCTAATTTGGTTTATGATCGAAAGAAATAGACCATTTAAGAAGCCATTGTAGTTATAAAAGTTAGCTTTTTAGAATCGTAATTTTATGATGTGAGTCTCTTATGAACTTAGTCAATAAAATAAGGGTATCACATTTTGTTATCATTTAATTAAACAAGTATAATGTCACAGAGTAATTAATGATAATAGGTACCAGAGATAAATAATATGATCTAATAGTACTAACGTATTCGTAAGCTGACACACGAAGCAGGGAAGCGTGAAAAAATAATTTACATTGCACAGAAGGTAATTTACGTTTCACATTAAAAATTTTTTAATGTGAAACGTAAACGTACGTAATTTGTTTAAATTGACATCACATTTCTTTGTGAAAAAGTAAGCGTCACGAGAAGCTGTAAATTATGTAAACAAAAGTTCAGGAGTTGCCAACATTTGGGACAAAGGAAAAAAGTATTTATTTTTTAAAATCTATACTAATATTATAAAGAGGAAAAGTTTGTTTGTTTGTTTGGTTGTAATGAATAGGCTCCGAAACTACTGGAC
>DVZL01003409.1:0-14020 GCA_018236625.1 Lasaia peninsularis
AAAACACTAAATAATATTAATACTAATAATAGTAATACAAGGAAAACATAATTTATAACGAATTTATAAATATAAACTTTGGGAATCAGTTATTATGTAATACTAGAATTTTGAGGCTCTAAGAAAAGCTTATAGACACGTGATTTAAATATGGACACAGAATTTGACTCACGTACCACTACAGGAAGAGTATTATATTATATATATTGTATGTTTAGTTTTTGTAAGTCTAAATAATTTTGTTGATATCTTTGTAACTTATCATAAATACAAAACTCAAATTAAAAATGAAGCAGAGCGAATGTTGGCATAGTTACATGTGGAGTAAAAATAATATTACAAGTGCTTTTACATAATTACCGTAACCGGCGTATTTGTATGAAGAGAGTAATGAACGTAAAGGAAACTAAGCCTCCCTCTCTTCCTTCCCTTCTCTCCCATTGTTTACTAGCAGGTATTCTAGGGTCTCCTATCTTCAAACTCCATTATAAAAACAGCTCTGTAGTCCTATTATACAAAAATATCTTCACACTAGGTCTCTTGTGGGGTAGGCAGAGAGCACCGAGTGCCAAAAGTCACGATCCTTGAACACTTGCCTAACTTCCTCCACGTTCATTAACCTATTCATACAAACTCGCCGCATTCAGAGTCTTTTGACACCACCCTTGGATGATACTCGAGCTACGAGTATTTGGTCGCAGAATGTCAATCGAGTTCTCCCCAGGAACCTACATCCATCCACTTTCGCGTTGTATATCTGTTTTGTCACTAGAATATTCAACTGCAAATCCTTATATTTTTGGAATGGATTATCCGATTTGAATAAAATAAAAAGTAATTGATAGCTATTGAAACAATCTTGCTCAATAAATAGATTATTTGGATAAAGATTAGTATTTAATTAGTATTTTAGACGATAACATAGACTAATAATTTTAATTACTTTTATTCTATGGAAAAGTGGTTTTAATAGCTGGAATGTAAATGTTTGGTTTATACTATCGCGGACTTTTTTATAGGCATTATTAAGTTTTACAACTTGTCTATAGAAGTCAACCATACATCTCTAACCATTTAGGCAGCGTTCGCGAGAATAGTTAACGTACGGCAGTTTTTTCGTCGACTTACTCCACAGTTTTCGCTACTACGAAAAATCCTATCTATTTTCCGAGATAAAATATAGCCTATACGGATTCGTAAGAATCCCTCTAAGTAATGGTAAAAGAAATTTTGATATCTGTCCAGTAGTCTTTGACCCTATTTAATACAAACATACAAAAATACAAAGGATTCCTCTTTATAATATTAGTATAGATATTCATCTATTTCAATATCATATCATTTGCAATAAATGTTTAGTACGTGTCAACTATTTGTTGTCCATCCTGTCAAATACTGTAATTTATTTTATAGGTTAACGAAAAAAACATTATTGTATACTTTTTAATTTTTATTCTCTTTCTGTACCTATGTATTACTAATCACAATAAATACTTATTTATCAGATCTATCTATATAAATAATTATTGTATTACGTTAATCAAAGACTAAATTAGTTCAGCTAGTTAAGCAGTTCGCCGGGTCAGCTAGTATATAAATAAAAATAAGATTATTATTTTGGAAACTCCTGCTAAAAACAGTTGTATTATGCGACTCGATCAAGCAAAACAAACAATTTGCTATCAACGTGCGTCGCTTACCAACCAAAACTTCTTCAAGAGAACTAAACTGCACTCCACGACTGTACTGCTACCAGCCACTCTACTTATTACTTAATACTGTACTAATTACTTAATACGTTAATTTACAAGCTCTACAGCCGCACCATTCTACTGTTTTTAGAGGGAATTTGCAAAATAATAATTTTGTTTTTTTTTTTTAATACGCTTTTATTAGCTCGGGTTGTACGTATATATGTATGTATGTATGTATGAATGTATGTAGCGGAATCTTGGAGCTTGATTTTCACCAGGTTCCGGCAGACGGATTGATATGAAACTTTACACACTTATCAAGGACCGATGACAATCCTATAATATGAAAACATTATCCTTATTAGGACCGCCAGGATTAAGTAATTCTTTTATAGATTCTTGATAGTAAGAGAGACAGCACTATCGTGCGCGATCTGCGCATAAATTCGACTTTATTTCAAGAAATAAAAGGTATGAAATCGTATCTACAACGTGACAAACTGTATAAAGTAGTAGTTCAAAAAATGTTCACTAGATGTCGCTGACCGTTAAATAATCGCGCAAGAACACAACCTAGATCGTTTAAATTTATTTAATATCATATAAGCAATATATTGCGAAAGCTTGCAAATTACAAGGTAAAATGTTTGTATATCAAATATGGAACATTTATCATTCGAACCAAAGTTCGAATGATGAATGTTCCATATAATATTTCAATGATTTAGTCAATACTCAATTAACACATCAACTTGGGATTGTCTATTAATTGGGGGGTAGGACTGACCACAATGATGAGAATGGCTTCTGTTAGTTGTGAGGGTAATTGATTTTGTATCAATTCCCGTTTATCGATGATACGGAGACCACTGAAAATCTAAAAGTACTTAGTTAATTCCCCAATATATAGATTTCACGAAGACTAAAAATTCAAAAATAAATAATAGTTTAAAAAAAGCTAAAAAAACACGCTTTTATTGCTTGAACAACAAAAAACTAGAAAATAAATCTAAGTTATGAAAAGTTCCTGTTACAGGGGGAGAAAACCAAACAATCAGTCAAATCACCTCAAAATAAAATTATAATATAATTTAAGTTTTTAACAAAATAATTTTATTCAAAGTAAAAAGCGTAGGGTGCTTGTTATTTTTAAGATATTATAATCATTCTATAGGCAACTACATGTTAGAAGTTAGTTATGAACCACAGTATAATGCACCTACGCTGTTTACTCTGAATAAATTTTTTTTTGTTTAATCCGTTTTATTGATCGGTAGGTCTTCATGTAGAGAATTCCGTGATATAATACATTACTCAAAAATCGACATTTTTGAGTTAGATCCCTTTAGATACAGGGTGCGATCGACTCGAAAAATGGACCTCTTCCAAGAGAATGACACCCTCAAGCACCAAACAAGTAAAGAAGTTGAATTTACAAATTTTGAAATTTGTTTGACTGGTTCTAAAGATTAGCTGAAGTTTTTAAATGCACATCGTGACATTTATTTTTTAAAGAGTGTGAAAAATATTAGTTATGATGATAATCATAATTATATCTAGACTATATAACGTTGAGTATTTGACGATAAGAGACACTTATCGATAAACACTACTAGATCATGGCTCCTGCGGTGAAATACACTCAGGTATTTTTTTATTACATACAATTCTTTTTTTGTGTGAATATAAGTAGGTAAGTAGTACCTTTACGCTTATTATCCCCGAAGTGGTAGGCAGAGGTGTGCTAGTATATCCACGACTCGTAAGTCCAGTAGATATATTGTAACACACCCATGATTAGCCAAGCTACAAGGGCCCTGCTGTGATAGGTGGCAAGCCTATTGCCACTTCAGGCACATTCCAATCCCGGGCAATGTAATATTTATTCCGAAAATTCTGAAAAACATTTATGAAAAGTTGCCCGACCTGGGAATTAAACCTGGGACCCTACGTGGCAAATGGTCTTCACAGGCGACACCTATACCGTTACACCACAGAGACGATATAAGTAGGTAGGTATAATACCCGACGATATAAGTAAGTACCTAATTCAAATATATTTACGAAATAAACGGTTTAAATTTTAGGGTAAGGGGTTGACTTTTAATTTTAGTTATAAAAGTTGAATTTTAAAAATCACAATTATTTTTAGTGTTTTTATTAAAATCTAAATTATTTTAGTTCTAACTTAACTCTTAATACTTCATCAAGCATATCATCAAGGTTTAACCCTGAAAGAGTTTTATTTATAAAGTTTTGTGCAGATTGTGTTTTTCAATTTTCTTAGTTCTTCTATTTATTTATTTCTTTAAAATATATGATATATTAAATAATTAATCTAAGCATATATCGTCACATCCACATGCCCGAAGAGGTAGAAGTACATATTTACAGCCATGATTAGCCGATTATTACCATATTCAGATAAACTGAAAAGAACTTGTTGCCCTTCCTGAGAATCGAATCCGAATTATATTTTGTTGTTATATCCTGCCGGCAAATAATATGAATGATAATCATTTCGTAATAGATAATATTTATTCGCACTTACACCTCGTGATAATATTATGATTTATGTCACATTTAGACTCAGATGCAAATAAGTTTTAACGTTGTTTCGTGCGTACTTTGTTTCTACCTTTATTATCTCATATATTCATAAAAAACTTTACTGATTTATTTTAATAACCAAGATTTTTCTTTAGCTTTTAAAAATATTCAATCATAAATAGATATGGCGGCGATTGCGTGCACATTAGAATATTTTTAATTTCATTGTTTTAATATTTAAAACGTATAATTATTAAAAATCGAAATGGCAGGATTGTTAAACATCCTTAAATAGCTAAAATGAGTAATTCATATCATATGGAGATCATACTCCGACCTATGTATGTATGTATAATATGTAGTACCTATTGCTAACTATAAACTGGTCAACCTATCTTGCTGACAGTTTTTTAGGGTTGACAGTATCAAAACAAACTGGCTTAGTGAGAGTGAAACAGCGGCATCGCAGTTAGGAGAATTAAAAATAGATGTTGACCGAGTCTCAAACCTATCCGATTTGCACACAAAATTTAATGAGAATGGAACAGAATAAAAAGTCCTATGTCCATCTCCTGGCTCTACGCTACTTCCACACCAATTTTTAGCCAAATCGTTTCAGTCGTTCTTGAGTTCTAAATAGTGTAACAAATACGACTGACACTGACTGACACAACTTAATTATATATGAATTTATGAATGTAGACTTAAATTTTCGTAGTCTATTTTCCTAAGGATGGCCAAAACTCGAAACTTGTTCCTCGAAGATGAAACTAGGTATCTATGAGTTAAAAAGTATAAATTGTATTAATATAAAAAATATTCTTGTATGCTATCAATAAACAGACAAATTGAACTGAGACTAAGTATAATATTTCTTATTCACTACAAAACTAAATAAATTAATAAATAGTTATAAGTACTGAGCAAAAGGAATACAAAGTGTTTTACCCACTTAAAAGTCAATAACGACGAAGTTACGCGTGGCAAACTACTAACAAACCTATCTACTGATATGAAGGTCGATGAAAATATTTGCGTAATAATATTTGATAAGTCTGAAACTCAAAATATTCACTACAAAACTAAATAAATTAATAAATAGTTATAAGTACTGAGCAAAAGGAATATAAAGTGTTTCACCCACTTAGAAGTCAATAACGACGAAGTTACGCGTGGCAAACAGCTAACAAACCTATCTACTGATAAATAATTCAAGGAAAATATTTGTATAATAATATTTGATAGGTCTAAAACTGGAATTTCTTACATTTGTTAGAAAAGAAATACTTTAAAATTTTACTCGGTCGAGTGGAACCCCCGGCGACTTCTATACATTATTGATTTGTTAGACTTGATTATCAAACTACAGCATGTTCATTTTATTTAGATCTTCATCAACAACAAATGGGTTGATTCAGTCAGTGGGAAGACCTTCGAGACGATAAACCCTCACAATGAAACTGTGATTACCAGAATCGCTGAAGGAGACAAGGTAAATTTACACAAATATATCTTCACGCCAAAATTCTTGTGAGGTACCTAAGTATAAAGTATGCCTGAGTCGCGATACCCATATTATACTTGCTTATGTTGACTCTCGACACCGCCCTCTGATAATTAAAGTTAAATTTCTTCTCTCTCAATATTTCACATGATGTCTGTATTTCTATATTTGCGTTTTTATTAAATTTATTCTGGTATTTATTTATTATCTCAGTGTATCTTATAGGTATGTTAAATATATTAATTGAGTTAAATCAAATTGTTTATTTGGTACAGACTTATTGATATGCGACCTAATCTAGGATTGGGTCAGGTTTCCCTTATGGGTCAAAGAAGTCAGATGACAGATAATCTGAAAATTATGCTTAAATATTCCGAGAAACCAAGCTAATAAAAGGGTGTTTAAAAATCACAAATTGCGAGCTATGTCTGATATGTCTTTAATGGTTAACGTGAGTCTTATGTAAGTTTTTTTTCCATAAAGCAACAAAGTACAATATTATTTCAGGCAGATATTGATGCTGCAGTGAAAGCAGCGAAGGCAGCTTTTCACAGAAATTCAGAATGGCGGTTGTTGAGCCCCAGCGACCGAGGAGCTCTCCTGAACAAGCTGGCGGATCTGGTCGAGCGTGATGCAGAATATTTGTGTCAACTAGAAACTCTTGACAACGGTCTGACCGCTCGCAATATCAGCATGTTCATTGGTGGGGCCATCAAACATGTCAGGTATATTGCGAGTTTGGCAGACAAAGTTGAGGGCGCAACGATTCCTATAGGCAAGTAATATCTATTTTATAAAACAAAATTCATTTATAACACAAGAAACGCAATTTTTTCGGATCACTTTTTCGGATGAAATCTAAAAAAAAACGCCTAAAAGATAATAAGAACAAAAATAAAAAAATATTTTATTGCTTCCCGCCTAAAACAATGGTATAGTGCGACTCAATCAAGTAAGACATTGACTCACCAGGGAAACTAGAATGTAGTCTACTGTAGAACTAGTAAAAATATAATTTTATTGAAATAATAATTTTATTTTTGTTTATAATATATGGGTCGCAAAGTAAAGCCAATATTATAGAATTAAACATATGAAACATGAAGATTAATAATTACATAGAATGAGGCTGGCGGTACGAAGTTCTTCGGGCGGCTAGTTACATTACAAATATTAAGTTTTAGTATTATCATTGTTTAATTTTTTATAACTTTACAAGAATATTTAATAATATTTAAATGTAAAATTTGTAAATTGTAAAATATTTTAGATATACGTGTGATATTTATCGAATACTTAAATAAAATACATTAAAATAATATTATAGACTTGACGTAACAACGAAACCCGCTAGTGTGGTTATAGACCACACTAGCGGGTTTCGTTGTTATACAAAAATACTTTCTTTTTATATACCTACATAATATTTTAAATGAAATTACACTTGTACTGTCTCATAAATCCTCATTATTAATCCTCAGATCAAGGCTGATGTTGCTGTAAAATACGAGACTGGTATTTTGAAAATTGTTATTATTGTTGTACCATCATGTCTATTATCCCTGAAGGGGTAGGCAGAGGTGTGCCTGTATAACCACGACTCGTGAGTCCAGTACATACACTAGAACAGCCACGATTAACCAAACTTCTAGGGCCCATGAGTAATAAATAATGATATAATCATAATATTCCAATTGTCAGTGTTTTTGTCATGTCTCGCCGACTCCGATATCATCTGATATAATACGGGACAAGGCTAAAACGAAAAATTTTGTTTCTGTTTTAAACTTCAATATGTGGTAGTTACATCAAGTACCGATGATGAAAAATATAGAATTCTATTTTGTATATCGTATGCGGTATGGTTTAGTTATGACGTCATGACTATAAGCTGCTCAGCAAATTGTAACTAAGTGTTATCAGTGAAGTGAGACAATAATATCGCAACAATGGTGTTATATCCCGGATATATTTCAAAAACAGATAAAAAAATGTTTGCCACGAAACCATATTATATTGCGTAACTAGAGGTACAAATACACACTTATTTTCATACCAAATTTCATGAAGGGTAGGCAGAGAATATCAAGTCTCAATTGTCACGATTTTACGTACTTGCCTAATTTCGTCCACATTCATTACTCTCTTCATACTGACTTATAAGTCATAACATATAAATTTTATAAATAAATATTACTGAACAAATCACACAAATTGATCTTACCCCAAAATAATCAAATTAAATGCTTGTGTTAAGGGTGTTAGACAAAGATACTAATACATAGAAATACTTAAACTAAATACAAGAATAAGTTCATCATACAAATGCCTGCCCCCGACGGGAATCGAACCCGAGCCTCGCGGTTAGTCGATGCGATTGGGCGTGTACACTAGCCACTCGACCAACGAGGCGATCTTCATAAAAAACAAGTTTTGGAGACTGTTGACACCGCTCTCGGATAATACTCGAGCTATTAGATCGTGGAATGTCAACCGAAGTCTGCCCGAGTATCTACATCCATCCACTTTCGCAATGTATATCTGTTTTGTCAATCTTTTTACATGATCGAACCATCGAAACATGCTCTTTTTCAACTCTCTTCATACATACTGATTTCGAAGACTCTTGACACCACTCCCGGATAAAGCACGAGCAAACAATAAGGTCGTGGAATATCAACCAAGTCTCCCCGATACCTGCAGCCGTAACTATAGTCACTGGAGTTGTGAATTTTACTTGTATTGGTAATTTTAGGTGGTGATCTCTTCTCTTACACCCTGAAGCAGCCGATTGGCGTGGCTGGCTTGATTCTGCCATGGAACTTCCCATTGTTTATTTTCCTCAACAAAGTTTCAACTGCCTTAGCAGCAGGTAAATGTTTTAAAATAACATTAACCGCTGTATGCCGTTATTTATATAGAAAAACGTAAGGACTAACTCTATATTATTTTTGCACAAGAATTAAAAATTGATTTATGAATTACTAGCGACCCGCTCCGTCTTCACACGTATATACTATACATGTTATATACGTAAAAACCTTTCTCTTTAATCACTCCATCTACCAAAAAAAAACCGCATCAAAATCCATTGCTTAGTTTTAAAGATTTAAGCATATATAGGGACGGACAGAGTTTGAGTTTGAAGTGACTTTGTTTTATAATACGTAGTGATGCTCTAGTCGAAGTATTGAACCTCGTGGTGGTCCGGGTCCCCCGTGTAGACTTAACCATCTGCCTCCCTACCAGGGAGCTGTGAAGAAGTGAGCATAGGTTAAATTGGTCATCACCAACAAGACCACTGGTAGAGTGCTATCCACCACCTTACTTATTCTTTTACGATGACATTGTGTTCTGGTCCGGAGGGTAAGGAAGCCGGTATGCTTGCACATCAAGCTTAACATCCCGATCACAGGATTGGCCACGTTTATGTATTACCATCACTATCATATGTCCTTGTTCGCTGTCTTATCTTATAAAAATATAATGTGACTTGGGTAGAAAACCGAAGTTGTATAATAATAATTACTAAGCGATAAAAATATCAGCATCATCAATTTTGACGATAATTCAGTCGGGCCATGGTCCGCTCGAATATTTCATCACATTTTCTCAAAGTTTCTTAAGAAAATTAAGAATCGATTACGCATCAGGATAATTATCACATATTATGTCACCATATTTATTACTCGTTTGATTTTACGTATTCATAAACTCAAAAACTACCTGACCGATTATTATGAAAATTATACTCGTATATATTATGTATGTATATTTTCCACGGAGAAGATTTTTATGACACGCTCGTCGATGTCACTCGCCAACAGATGGCGATAGCGTTGTTGGCGCAGCAACGCGCGCCGGGTACATGTAGTTTTTTATACAAAATTCCATATGTATATGACTAAGTATAGGTGCCAGGTTTATATTCAAACCATATCGAAGGTTGTACCGTGGTGGTGAAGCCGGCGGAGCAGACTCCCCTGACGGCGCTGGCGGCCGCGGCGCTGATAGCGGAGGCGGGCTTCCCCCCCGGAGTGGTCAACGTGGTCCCCGGCTACGGGGAGACCGCTGGTGCCGCGCTCACACACCACCCTGACGTCGGGAAAATATCCTTCACTGGATCCTGTGAGGTAGGTTGTCCTAAGGTCATATTTAAGCAATCATGTTAATAAACTTTGTAACATTTATAAATCATTTATAAATGTTACTAGCGACCCTAATGAATTTGAATTCATAACGCTATACAGAATAGAATAGAAAATATTTTAATTTACAAGTTCTTGTGACGCGTCTAAAATTTACGCAGCCACTCACAGAAGATCAACGAACCAAACTGTCTTTTTCTTATTTTTTTTAAATGTTGAACGAGTAGTAATTCTCAAGTATTTCTACCATCTACATAATATTCTGTAACATTATAGTAACCTCTGTTATATAATTTAAATTAAATATATTTTTTATATTTATTTAAAGGTAAATCTTTAATATGGTCGGGAAGTTAATTCTAAAAACGTATACATTGTCACATGGAATTATCTATTCTATGGAGTCACAGCACAGTAAGATTGTTTTTGTTCCTTGTATTTACAGAGTGTGTATCACAATTTCTCTTAAAAGAACCTATATTTTTATAAATATTACATATCAAATTTTCAAAAATATTTTGTGATGTTATTGTAAGAATATTAACTCTGAGGAAGACCCTTGGGCTTAAGTTATAAATTCCACTTACGGCTCTTTTACAAAACAAAAATTGTATTTATTACAGCGGAACTCCCCCGAAGAAAAAACCCATTTATGCTACCAAAATAACTAAAATAAACAATTCTAGTAACGTCGACATTTTTTAACAGCAAACATTGCTGAGTTACATCTGATTGCTAGCTTATCAATGAGTGGGTTCCACCGTAACCATTTATTGATAGTAATTCCTAGGATTGTAGTGGAATCTACTAGGTCCTGTTAGTTCCCGTAAATTTTGCAAGTACTATTTGCAGGATCTCACTGGTTATTGGTTAGTATCTTTTTGTTTTTAGGTGGGAAAACTTATTCAGCAAGCAGCTGGGGCGGCCAACCTGAAACGTCTCACCCTCGAGTTGGGCGGCAAAAGTCCGCTCGTCATTATGAACGATGCTGATTGTAAGAATCTACGCATTCTTTGTCTATTCTAAATACATGTATGTTTGCTGTTTTATCATCGTGAAAACTCGTAAAGGATAATAGTGTGTTTAGTTATTTATCAACATTCTTCCTGATCGATTTTTATGCGAATGGAAACTGAATATAATGTCGCATCAAGTTTTGAATAAAAAAATTGGGACTTTTTCCTAACAATTTTTAAGCGGTTAATGTATACTTACGAGTATATGCAAAGCTGATGAGTATGTATGTTAGGCTGAACGAGATAAGTCGCGATAGTCCATTTACTCAGGAAGGCTATTATATACCTAACATTAAAGTATGATAAATAGAAGGAGCAATGAAAAATGTTACAAAAACGGAAAACTTGTAACTTTCCATAAAATAAAAATTATTAAAATCGGTTCATAAACGACGAAGTTATCTGCGAACATACATAAAAAATATATACGTTCGAATTGAGAAACCTCCTCCTTTTTGAGTCGGTCAAAAAGTCGCGGGTAAAAGTACATTAGGTATCAGGTTATCTAAAATTATAGTTGAATGTTTTTTTTGCAGTGGATGTTGCCGCGAAAGTCGCTTCGTTTGGTATATTTGCTCATCAGGGCCAAGTCTGCGTTGCTGCTTCGCGGCTATACGTACAATCAGACATTTATGACGAGTTCGTTAAGAAGTCTGTAGAGCTTGCAAAAAAACGTAAGATTGGAGATCCGATGGACCCCACCACGGAACATGGCCCGCAGGTAAATATTTAACCTAAGAAATGCAGTATAATACATTACAGTATAATACCTTTACCCGTTCAGAATTTAATCATTACTATAAGGATTTACTTATACTCGTGCATGTAATCTGAACTGTAAGGATTTACTTTTACCCGTACAGTATTTAATCCCATTTTGTGTGTATTTAAAATAAATAATTGTTGTGTCAATTAGTTATAACTTATAATTAAAACAAATGCTAAATAAATCAAAACAGTTGCACTTGTATAAGCTCCCATATTTTTTTAAACAAGTCGGGTTAAAATTAATATTTATAAATATTAAGATATTTAGTATTAGTATATAATAAATAGTTTTATAATTAATAAACAAGTATAAATTGAGTGTTAAAATATTTTCACACCACATTGTTGATATAATTAAGCTTTTGTTTTCTAACAACTTTTAAACACACATATTCGGCAAATAAATAATTTTCATTTCATTTCATTTAAATTTGGAATAAAAATCGTAGTTTCTGAAAAAGTAAACCTATAAGTATTATAAAAATACCTTCTCGTATTATAAAATCTTTGGACATAATTTTAAATCTAGATTATAAAATAAACTTGTCCTTTCACTACATATTATAAAACAGTCACTTTCTCTGTCTGTCCCTATCTATGCTTAAATTTTCAAACTAAGCAACGGATTTTGATGCGTTTTCTTAATAGATGGAGTGATTAAAGAGGAAGTCTATATAACCTTTTTTTATTGACGAGAAATCTGTGTTTCCAATATGCTAAAGGAAACTATCGAAACATTAAGGCAGAGTGCTAAGGGTTATTTTAATAAAGGAATATGAAAAGTTGTTATAAAACTCATGTAAGTAGTTAACGGTGTAGGTAGATATATTGATAGTGATGACCAGGCAAAAATTACAAAGAATTGATGCAAAAACGGAAAATTCCCAGACATGAAAAAGTTTAGGGGAATTCAGAGGAAGCTTGCAAACCTTAAGTATGAATGTTCGGCTATGACATTTATTGAATTTATAGTGATGGATGGCTTGCAGGTTGATGAAGAAATGATGACTAAAGTACTTAGGTACATAGGGAAGGGAAATGAGGAGGGTGCACGGCTGCTGACGGGTGGGAAGCGGGTCGGCACCTCCGGGTACTACATCGAGCCTACCGTCTTCGTTGACGTCACCGACAATATGACCATAGCCAAGGAGGAGGTTTAACATTTAATCAGATAATTAGAGTACATACATACACTCTTGTTCTAGGACTTCATTCTGCCATAGACTTTAGGAAGTTTTTTTAAATGATATTGGAAGGCAAACAAGCAGACGGATTTCCTGATGTTAAGAAATACACGTTGCCTATAGACACCATAGTTGGAAATGGTGCGTTGCCAACCTGAGGCTGGGATGGTAAGCCTCTTGCGTGAGTAAGTTTACTGGCTACCCTACCCTCCCAATCAGAACACGACAATGGCGAGCATTGCCGCTATTGTGGTAGGCATATGGAAGGCGGTGGTACCAATGCAGGCGAGTAACTGCACAGCACTCTATCACTAGTGATCATGTTGGTAGTGACCCAGTTAACCTATGCTAGCCTCCTACGAGCTGCCTAGTATGTAAGCAGATAGCGTATTCTACACAGAGGAACCGGACCAACACGGCGTAACTATATCTCTGTAACCTACTAACTCGACAGCTTCGCAGTGAGGTCTAGTTCTCCTGAAAATGCTTTGTTTGCTTGATCTAGTATATACTACAGTTTTTGGCGGGAGTTTGCAAAATAGTAATATTGTTGTTGCCTTATTCGTTACTGCCACCATATGACGTAGGTAGACTAAACATTAGACATGACCATAGGACAGTGACTAGACTAAACATTAGACCTGACCATATAGGACAGTGATACATATACATCTATGGTCTATTACATGTTTGTCTCTTATCAGGAGGGAGTTCTTGTCCGCTGTCTTCAATAGAAAAGAGAGCATTGGCCGAGTGGTACGCACTTCGGACTTCTATATTGCCAGTCCAAGTTCGAACCCTGTCATTTACCAATGAGTTTTTTTTTGGGAGAAGACAGCGAAAAAGCACACGGATCTCCTGATGGTAAGAGACAACCGTGGCCTATAGACACCATAGATGTTGTACCTATGGTCAGGCTGGTAGACCTTATGTGCAAGTCTACCGGCTACCCCACCCTCCGGATCGGAACACGACAATGTCATTATGGCGCAGGAATAGATAAGGTGGATCATTATCCAGGATTGTTATAACTAAATCATGACTAAAAAGAAAATCTCAGATTTGTGCCGGATGGCGGCGGAATTGCCTCCTGTAATATTGTTGGCTAATCGTAGGTGCATATGTATCTCTGCCTAACCTTTCGGGGATATGGGCG
>DVZL01003410.1:0-14020 GCA_018236625.1 Lasaia peninsularis
TGTCTATAGACCACGGTTGTCTCTTACCATCAGGAGACCCGTGTGCCTGTTCGCTGTCTTATACTATAAAAAAAAGAGAAAGATTGATTTTTAATATTGGGGATAGGTCTTTGTTATGAGTATAATCTTCAATACCTTTAGCTTCATGGGTTTCATGGGTAAGTATATAACAAAACCGCAATTGTTTTTTATTGTATGTAGGTTTAGCTTGGTGCACTAGATGAGTTTTGTGAGGATTTGATTGATACTACCACCTTACCTATTTCTGTCTACTATCTTGACTACGAAGTTTATCAGATACCAGGTACCAGGTAATGTATCCAATAAACTTACGCATTGTGCTTGACACCTCACTCCCTTGCCATCATTTGGCAACTTATCATTACTATTGCTTATGTGATATCTTAAGGCAACGTTTCGATAGAAGGCTATTTTAAATTATTAAAATAAAAACATGCAGGTAACCAAGCTTCCAGACGTAAGAGAACCTAAAAGCTCTGCTAGTTGACAATGAAATAATTTAAACGGAGTAAAATTGCAAAAAAAACGGACCTCAACTTTATTATGATGTGATTCAGATAAATGGATTTCTTATTTCGAACTGAACCAATCACGATAACATTTAAGTATATGGGACTCTGTAGTAGGATCAATCAAACACAAAACAAGAATCATCAAAAAGGTACAATAAAAATATACAGACGAATTGAGGCAATACTTTTTTGAAATCGCTTATAAACTACCACGGCACGCGAGTGCTCTTTAAGAAAAGAAGAATGAATTGAAAAGGATAAAAAACAGTCATTATGTCGTTAGGGTATCGGCTGGTGTAATCGCAGGTTTTTTTTATATTTTATGGACGGCCGCCGAGGTTAATTCCCCCAAGATATTTGCCGTGTTGAAGGTAGCACCGTCGTAAATTACTACTGCGTGTTTGTTGTAAGGATCCCACATTTTAAACTTATGTATGTGTGTTTCGTCTACTTACCCATATTTAAGTATAATTTAGAAAGGAGAAGATACTAAACTCTGTATGTTTTTTTTCGTATGTATATTACGCGAATACTTCATTAATTTGAAATTGCTTTCATTGATACTAGGTTTACAGCGATTTTTTGGAATATGAACGAAAACAAGAAACCGTAAAACTGCAATAAACCGACTTCGATATCATTATCACGTCATCTAGGTAGATACATTTAAAAAAGTGCTAAACTAGTTATCATTTCATGGGTTAATAAATCTTAGATTATCCATAACATAATAACCATTATTAACCCATTAAAGGTCAAATGAAAACTACAAATATATATTTTTTATATTTCCACATTAAAGTAAAAAAGAAAGCATAAATAAAAAAAAAACATGAAAAATTTTGTTTTTCACGAAAATACACTTTTTTCAGTGAACAGCAATTCTATGTGACAGACTGGTCAAGTTAATCAACAACTTTCATATTACATTTTACTATACATACATATATAGACTTAGATATATAAACTTTCATTATCAGTTTGGAACAAAAGTGTTACCCACGTACTCTTAATGAGTTCTGGATTTTATAACAAGAAATAGAGGTGTACTCAAATGAGTACAGTGTCTACTGATGGGTTAAGAATATAATTAACATTACTATATATATAAACACAAGAACCTCTTCCGCTTTCGAAACCTTTAAAAAATATGGCTTAAAAGCAAATTGGATTACTCAGCCAACTTCAGATTGAATTAGTTTTTCGACTGGCGCCGATTTTATTAACAAAACAAAAATCTTGAAATCTGTTCCTGTTCTTGGCAATACAATACTTGGGATTCACAAACGCCATTTTTAAACAGGTCCGCCCCGTGCTAAAACAAATTTCCAAACCCAAACTGGTTTCTCGTAAGTCTGTTTCATTCTTATAGGTTTTATCCTTTGAAAAAAAATCTCGGATAGCATTTATATATTTTATATTAATCTCACTACATAGTTGTTTTTTTTTTTTTGACGACCATGTTAATTATATATTATCTGCAATAAAAATTCTAAATTGGAATGGCCCACACGGAAAATACTTACCATCTTTCAAATAAAAAAAGAAAATCAAATGTTCTGAGGTAACAAACATACAAAATCTAATTGATAATCTCCTCTGTTGTTTCGTCATTTGGTAATTATACGTATCGTTTGATCGCAAATGACATTTCGAGAAAATTCGTCGAAAAAATCTCGGCGTTGATGTCTTTTTCTTATGATCGGAAATCCAGTACCAGTATCTTACAAAATATATAACAACTGACAAATTTAGGACTTTTTTCTTTCAAATCGGTCAAAAAGTAGTTTTCTTTATTTAATTTGTAAAATTCTAACGATTCAGCCGTTTTGATGGAAAAATGAAAACATCATACATACACAATTGATAAAATAAGTAGGGATCCAAATATTGATATCATTGGGCAAATTTAGTAATAAGCACTATTTATAAAGTTCACATATTTTGGACCATCGCGGCGGGTTTGGCAAGAGCCCAACACCTGATTTACAATCAGCCATATCTCTTGTCGATCCTTTAAATTCAGACAGATTCAGTTCGGGATGACTGTTATATTTGTGCTGTATTTTAGTAAGTTTAATGACGACAACTTTACATTATGATTTAGTATGTAAACAACGTAGTAAGCTTACGGATATATTAATGTAACATTATTTTTTACGTTAATAATTATAATATATACTTTTTTAATATGCAATATCTGTAAAGATTAGAAGAGTAAATACAAGTCAAAAGTACTGTGTGATTACGAAAATTATAAATAACTAGGTTTTTACCCGCGGCTTTGCCGGCATGTTTTATTTTAATAATAATTATAAATTACAAAGAGCAGATTTTTTTCTGACTTATAATACTTTTTGAGTAAAAACATACCCTCTTTTTGATGTAATCGGTTAAAAGTAGCATATGTGTTATTCTCATCAAATCTCAGTACTTAGATTTTTCGTGAAAGAGCATCAAACATCCATCCATACTTACAAAATTTTCGCGTTTATAATTTTAGTTAGTAGGATGTAGGTACATCCTACTAAAATTATATGGATGGTATGTATGGATGAATGGAAAGTAGGTACTTTCCATGATCCTCTGAGCATAAACCATCTTAAAAATTTCGGACTAGCATTTATTAACCAGATCAACGCAAATTAAGACACAGATTATTAGATCGGAGTCCATAATTTTTCCGTAAGGTATAGTAAGGTAGCCGTTGACTTGCAGATTAGGACTAATAAACCGACCACAGAACAGAGAACTGGCTACTGTAACTTCTGTATAGGTATAAGCTCAAGGTTGTATTTTAGCATCAGGGGAGTCGTGGGCTTGTTCCTACCCATGTTTTTTGATAAAAATGTTATTACAGTTAACATAACAGTTTATACAATAAATTTTTTATTAATATTTCGAAAAAATTATGAGATTTTTTCATGTATTAAATTTACACGCTACTAAGCAAAAAATCAAAGTATTGGTGACGATTCTAACATGTTTTTTTCTAAACCTTATAAATAAAAGGGCCAGAAGATTTTAGACGTAGTCAAGATATAAAAATTATAAAAAAAAATATTTTCTTAGAAACTTATACGGATCTTAATCAACATATTCCGAGCTACAGACTAAAACGTCTATTGTAATATCGCACACAAACTTGTTTTATCTCTTTCTTTTACTTGCGTCGAAAGAGGAAAGAGATCATTTAAAATTAGTTAGCGTAAAAATACAATTGGAATTTATAGCCTCCACCTATTTAATAGTCGGTTTAAAAGAAAGATATTTTAAACATTGGAACACATAGTTGGTTATATAAGTCTTTTGTTTAGTTTGTGTTGTTGTATCTATGATCTGTATGTCCGCTAACGGCGCGGCCACAAACAGCTGTGGGGATGCGCGTGCGCATGCATTCTTTGCGGTCAACGCACGCGATCGAACGGCGCGTGCTCCCGGGTTCCGCTTTTGTATAGAAACCAGTCACAAGATACTTTTACAATGTATATAAATCTTATATTATTTTCAACTTCGATCGTCGTGTTTCACTCACTAAACTCTGATCAAATTATGATCGCTGTTTCGGAATAGATTCATTGACCATGGGTCGTGTCCATGGACTGAAAGCAATAAAAAAGTTCTCTCTTTTTTTAGTCATAGTTATAGGGTTTCAAGATCACAAGATCTTCTGGTGCCATATTTTTGACATAAATTTAACTTGTTACTATTGTACTAAACACAAGGAAAATTAATGTTTTACAACAAACTTTAAATAGCGAAAGCGAATGTTTTATTATCCTACAGGCATTACTAGAAATAGCCCAACTATTATGTGTATTATGGTAAATTATGGCACATGACGTTGTGAGAACATTAAGGTGAATATTTTTTCTAAGAATACCGTTTTGTTAGAAAAATAACCCAACCACTAACAATGAGGTGATTTTCGTAAACGTTTTATTTTTCTGTGAAGTAATTTTTTTGTGTTTATTTTTTTGTTCATTAATTGTATCGCATTATGAATATACCTATTCGTAGAAGGTAAGTAAATATTAAAGTTAGCTTCTACAAGTGGATATTGATTTTCGTAAAACGTTCTCTCTTTCTATTCACTATTTAAAACCCTATATTCTGATATCCCAATCTATGTATATCAAATACATTTTTGTCAAGAGTTTTATAATATCGGTTCCAAAATACGACATTTTGTTATTTTTGTTATACTTATTGACTGTCACTCTCGAAATAAAGAAAAATCCAACAACACCGAGCTATAAATATCTGTTAGAGTGAATTACAAATTTACATACAACGTACATACATACATACATACCCTTCTGAATCATCTTTCTGAAGTAAGCTTTAAGTTTATATAAACTAATAAGTACCACTTAACAGTTCTTGAAAGCCTCGATATTACACACTAAAAAGGCAATATTTATATGTATTTTATCTATGATAAAGTGAACCTCGAATGGGCTTTCAGTAAATATTTACATCAGTAAAGTAGTAAACAGTTAATATTAAAAACACTACTTAAGTACAACAACCTGTTCCGAGTTTTAAAACATATTCATTAAATCCGGTTTTGTAGCGGTAATCAACAACCCGATATCACAATGAGTAGATTTTCTCGTAATAATTTTAACTTCCAATACCATCATTTGAAGTGGAGACAATAAGACTCATGGTTAGTAATCCAAGACGTCCTCAAATACCTCCTATAGACACACTTACACTGTAAGACTCTCGATGGCTTAGTGGTTTGTGCTTCGGACTTACATCCCGCGAGTCCAGATACGAATTCCGCAATGTATCAATAGGTATATCTTACTAAAGCACATTTTCTGAGCGATTTTACATTGAAGCAAAACATCGTGAGGAAACTCAGATTCCATGTATGAGAATTCGGGCTAATCTAGGATTGGATCTAGTTTCCCTTCTAGGTTGAAGAGATCAGATGGCAGTCGCTGTATGTAAAAATTTTCTAGATTAGGTAGCCGACCTGATATCATATGATATTTAAAACGGAACAAGACCTTAGTTTTAGACGAAGACGAGTATAACTTACACGTGCCTTATACCGAATAGTTATTTACAGTACTTTTCTATCCTAGTATTTGAATCTATCTGTTCTTTGTGAGTCCGATATCTAAGTCGTACAACCTCGGAGACAATATTTGTTATCATCGGATATATATTTTGTAAGCAATTGGTGTCTAAAGAGTCTCAGAACCACCAGTTAGAGTCAAAACCCCCCGATCCCCCGTCAAATCACCCCGTCAAAGTCAAAATCGGTCAAGCCGTTTCTTAGATTGGCGGCGGGTGCAAGAGGAGATACACAGACAAAAATTGTAAAAAATATTATTTTCGTAATAGTACCTTGTACAGATACATTAGCACTTGGTAAAACATGGTAGATTTTGACCACCTTCATTGTCGAGAGGTTAACGTATAGTTACACGCAATATCACTGAATTCGTAATAGTGAGGTAAACAAAATATTTAGCTATTTAGTAAGACATAACTTTATTTTTTTCGTTATTCAAATATTTTATTTATAATACCCCATAAAGGCATATAGATCGGCTAACCGCATAAAGGCTCGAGAAGCATAAAGACATAAAGATTATTATCATCGTTATAGTTATAATAACCTATTTGTCCAGGCAAGTTGCACCAAGGTCACCACATCGTCATCATGTCTATACTTCCACCATTTGTCTGCTAATCTAGTGTTTGAAGCAGATGTAATGTGAGTAGTAAGGCTATCGTTCGAGGGCTTAAACAATTACTTATCACGATTAATTTGTTGCATTCATACCCAAAAAATAATTATAGAAGATCATTGCTTGCATTTGAAACACTTACGGTACTAAATACAAGGCTGCGTTATACTCTGCGTCTAATACCACAAAAGTCGACGTCTGTGTTCGCTCATAACTGTGAAATGGGCGGGTTTTATGCGGTTACTGTCGTTAAGGGTGTTTCCACTGAGAGGTTTTCCGTATATAAAACATGATTGTATACAAAGGTAGCGGAAGTACGGCGATATTTATTCCCGGGTGTACCGTTAAGGGCGGGAGTAAGGTGGAGGGACTCAATAATGTAATATCTAACTAGAATCCCTTGTAACCTGCCCGGGTTTTTACCGGCGAGATTAAAACTTATTTTAATTAATCAAATACGTGGAGAGTTTAAAAGTTTGCATTCCTTAATATTTTTGTAAGAGACCCTGTACCCCGAATAAGCACACAGCTCTCTCGTTGGTAAGTTAGTTAACTATGGCTTATAGACGCCAAAGATGTTTTGTGTGCATGGCAATATAATATCGAGGTCAGCTACATTATCTAGGGGATTTTCATCTGATTTGTGAAACCCAGAAAGGTAACCAGGCCCAATCCTGTACATAAACTCTGTTTTAAATTAGCTAAATAAAAAAGGATTTAAAATATATTTTAATTTTAGATATACAATAATAATTACTTATATAGCTGATTAAGCATTGCATCATAACTTTACCGCATTCACATGAAAATATTACAATAGGTACTAGTTATATGTTAAGGTATATGTATTGTTTTAATTACAAAGTCCACGTTCTAGATTTAGTTGACAATTTTAAAAAGCAGCCAAATATAAAACATGTCTATGGATATCCATTTGGATTTATGGAATAACTGTGGACGCGCGCGGTTATTTAACGAAATTCTACCGCCTATAAATTTAACCTGCCTTTAATATTTATATATTATTAATAAGCGGCTAATATTCCGCCGTATGTCTCGAGTTACAAATTAGAAATAGACCTGGTGGAATTATTTAATGGAGTACACTCACCGAGGTTCCTGTAAAAAAAATCAAAAGACAGGCAACGAAAAATATCGATTATATTTTTGAAACATAGAGTTACAAAACCCGAGTACGCAGTAACAGTAATATTGTTTATTTGCCTAAGTATATGTAATCGTGGCAGTCCGCAGTTTCAATTGGCATGACGGCTAGTTATTGGTGTCAATATCAAAGCACACCAAGGCGAGTTTAGTTTTCATGTCGAATCGATTAAAATACTCAATACAATGCGAGTGTATTGATAGACACGCGAGCAGATTGCATTTAATAAGTAAACATTGTGTTTTGAGTACCATTTACAATCCTACTACAGTGTGAGCGCACCTACGGCATCTATCGTGACTATATACCACGGTTGTTTCTTACCACCAGGAGAGCTTAAATTACAAATTTCAGCCTTCTTTACTTCAGATGGGACTATATCAATTTTGAAGAACAATGAGTGAGTCAAGACGGTAGATTTTTTATTTTAGTGGAAGGCAAATAAGCAGACGGATTAAAAGTTAGATGTTCAGCCTCCTGCCTATGTAAAGTACCGGCTATCATACCCTCCAACCGAAACACGAAAATGACGAGGAAATTTCACAGAAGGAGTAGATTAGGCAGTGGTGCCTGAATATTCGGGAGAGCCGTTGCAGGACTCTACCACCTGGTCAATGTCACGGTGTTAGTTAGTAATATTTTTATATATCAACTAGCTTTCCACCCGCGGCTTCGCCCACGTTTATTATTTTAATATCACAGATAACTTTCAAAGTTTTCATCTTACTTATTGAGTGAAAACATACCCTCTTTTATGTAGTCGGTTAAAAAGTAGCCTATGTCCTTTCCCAAGTTTAGTTCTATCTTTATACGAAATTTCATCAAAATCGGTTCAGTGGTTAAGGCGTGAAAGCGTAACAGACAGATAGACAGACAGATTTCGCATTTATAATATTAGTACGGATAAGATGTAGAATATAAGAAACACCCAAGTTATAAGGGTTCAAATAACTACAAAGCGTTTCGGTAAAAGATGGATCGACGGTATCCTTATACTTCAGTATGCTTGTCTTGTCGAGGTGTGGTTTATTATTAATCTATTGTGGATAACTTTACTCAAGACTAATTAGGAGTTTAAAATTATTAAATCAGAAGATCTCGAACCATATTTATATACATACGAAAAGATTAGTTTATATAAATACGTATAAGTAAATATAAGCAAAAAAAATATGGCTTAGCATTTTAATGACAGCGGATCTTTTTAAAAAATATGCTATTAATTAAAATAAGTCGTAAACTCTTCGCGAGGAATTAAAAATAAATTTTAATGAATGGTATGATCTATTGAATGTCGTTCTATTCATAATAGTTGACGAGCAAATACACTAGGAATTCACTTGTGTGCACTATCTTCTACTGCGGATGCGTAATTAGTCCTACCCGTAAAATTAAGGGCATTTCCTTAATTTGACCATTAACAGCAGTTACGTGACTGACTCAAACTTGATCTATTGAATTAAGACCAAGAAAAAGACGGAATTGACTAATATCTACACAAATTATCGCAACAATCCCTTTAAAATATTCCACTAAGAAATAGTTGATATTAGTCACTAATGTACTCCAAAAATTCAAGGGAAATTTGGTTTTTTAATACCACTAATACACTTATATTATAAGAAT
Source organism: Lasaia peninsularis (assembly GCA_018236625.1). Classification (NCBI taxonomy): domain Eukaryota; kingdom Metazoa; phylum Arthropoda; class Insecta; order Lepidoptera; family Riodinidae; genus Lasaia; species Lasaia peninsularis. The sequence continues at coordinate 9,036 of DVZL01003410.1, forward strand.
CGTATGTACTGCTGTGCGCACATTTTAGAACGATTCTACGAAATATTTTATTTTGTTAAATGGGTACACCAACCATGCCATACAACCGGGCTTTTCGGCAATGATTTTCTTGAATATCACTAAGTACAGTAATAACATACAAAAAACAATCATACACGAGTCCTTTATTCTAAAGAATAGTATTCACTTGCGCTACAATTATAATCAAGTGTTCTTTAAATATTTCAAAAATACAGTTACTCAGTGTATTTTAATTGGACATGAAGTAACCCTTTAGCTGGTATGCCACAGACTCCCCTTAGTCACGACTCACGACCCAAATTCAGCCCTCCGCATTTTGACCTACTTTAAACAACCGCCTACAGAATACGGGACGCTGAATTGGAGCACTGCATTACCGTCACAAATACAAAATAAAACTTTCTTCCTAAGTAATACGTACTATATGTGCTGGTTTTTGTACATGTTTACACCGATTAGTATAATACCGAGCTGCGACATTAATTAAATAATCAAATAATATTTTCGTATGTATTACTCCGGAATTTATTTCTAAATTATATCGGGAATTTATGTTTCAAAATATGAAAAAAAAATCATGACTCATGATACTTCTCTTACGTATTAATTGGTTAATTTTTGGGCACTGAATAATATAAAAATCTTATTAGTGTTTCATGAGCTATACTTGCAGCTCATGAAAAACTAAGAAGGTTTTTATATTTAATCTATATTTTTTATGGAATAAGGAAACGAAAAAGCACATGGCTCTCCTGATAGTAAGAGATAACTGTGGCCTATAGACACCATAGTTTTTTGGTTAGTTGCGTCGTTGTCCTGTGGCTGGGGTGTTAGGCCTGATGTCTACCGGCTCCCCTACCCTCTAGACCCGAACACGACATTGTCATTATGACGTAGGAATAGGTAAGGAGGTGGATCCCTAACCGGGCGAGTTGCTGCACAGCACTCTACCACCTGCAGTGGTCTCGTTGGCAATGACCTTGACAACCTATGCTCGCCTCTTACGAACTGCCTAGTAGAAAGGCAGATAGTCTATTCTACAAAGAGAAGACGAACTAGCACGGGGAAAAAACAGAAAAGCTGTATATTAAAAATACTGAGGAGATGCTAGGTATTCAAAGTTCAAGCTTATCTGTAACCTTACCTAAGACAAGACTTAGTTTAGATGACAGGTGTGGAGCAGAGACGACAAATACATGAATTTGAATAAAAAAATGCGTATGTGTACATAATTAGGTAAACACCCTTATTACGTTCACATACGCAGTCAGTTAAAATCAGGACATTTGTAATAAATATACCAATACCCAACGATTTCGAGCTGCTTGTCATACTAGGCAGGCTATTCTATAACATATAGAATAAGAATGTGCTTAAAGTTGAATCTACATAAATAAATAAATATTTCTGGACAAATTACACAAATTGATCTAACCCCAAAGTAAGAAAATTATATACTAGTGATATGGGTGTTAGACAACGATACTAATACATAGAAATGCTTAAATAGATAAGAGTAAATTTAATAAATACCCAGACCCTAAAATACGAAGATCTATGTTCATCCCATAACGAGTATTAATAACGTACGCAAATGTATAACACGCGTTTTTAAAACGCGCGTTCCACTCGTATTGTCTAAACTCAGCTTAAGTATCACAACTTACGGACTCCTAAATAAAATATAAATCTACACGTACCTTTAACACTCGTATTTTTATATGCAAATAGATCGTGTGTTGAAATGTCTACCGAAAATACAAATGGCCTTCTAAAGTATTATGACATCTATGTCGGTACTTTCAGGCGCGGGGTTATTGACCTTACATTTAGCCTACGGTATGATCATAACAATAATGTGTCCTCGGCTCTACTTGAACTGGCCTGAGAATTTCAATTGTAAATAAATTTAACTTAATTAAAACAATTGAGCTTTTATACGAATGTGATTTTAATATGTACCTACGACTTACAAAATTCTTAAATTTATCATTATTTGTATCTCACACGTTTGATAATTCTTTTTTTAACAATATAAAGTTGAATAAATCTAATCAGTATGTTTGTTTAATCAATTTATAACTCCGCTATTGAGTTGAAAATGAAAATTATGATGTATAAAACATGTAAATCCATATTTTATAATGTTTGACGGGGGAACCATTTCGAACCACTTCAATAGGTAAACAAGAGACAATTTTTAATGTAATCGCCATATATATCTCAGAGGAGAAATAGAGAGCCTTAAAACCGCGGATGCAGTTAAATTTTCAATACAACCCCCGTGGCGTTTGCTTCGTGAAACCCTTCCGTGACCTAACGAAGGTCCCAAGTACGATCGACCTCGATCTCGATTGAAATGCTCTAGTTATCTATAGATAATATAACTACGGTTCAACAGCTTACTTTGTAATGTCCTTAGCGTGAAGGGTGATCGCCCAGACTGATAGTAATCAATTAATGTGTACAAGATAAGCCATTGTTAACATTATACAACAATACTACAAGTAATACCAAAGATTAACGTGTAATATATAAAATAATCTCAAAACAAATATTTAACGGCTAACATTTACCTGACTATGTATATTTTGTTTTACGACAATAAATTCGAAAGAAAGCATGAAAATTATGTTTATAACATTTTTGGTTTTTGTAAACACTTAATAAGCCAGAGAAAAATTAACAGATCTATTTAATAACTTTAACTTTTAAAAATGTTAGTTTTAATATAAAAGCGAGGTTTTTTATTTTTTCATAAGCATATTGGAAGTAGCCTAAAATTATTCAAATTTCACTAATTAACGAGTCGTGGAGCTATAAGAAGAAAGCTAGCATTATATTTTTAAAAAATCTAAGTTTTTTTTAAAAAACAAATTTGAAGTTTCTCGAATAAATTTTCATAATAATGAAGGAAGTAGGTTTATATTATTTCACAAACTACTGAGTCGTAGAGCTATTAGAATAAGGTAATCACTATTTATGCCAAAGTATAAAACAAATTCGTTTCTTCCTATATATGTTATATAATCACTATATATGCTTAAATGTTTAAAACTACGCAACGAATTTTTATGCGGTTTTCTTAAATAGATAGAGATTCAAGGGGAAGGTTTTTATGTATATAACATGTATAGTATACACGTGCGAAACCGGAGCGGGTCGCTTGTATTTTATAAAGTTTAAAGTAGTTTTACATATGAAAAAAATCTAAAATTTCTTGAATAACTTTTCAAAATCCTAATAGAAATAGCTTCAAATTATTCACATTGCACAAATTGCGGAGCGGTGGAGCCATCAAAACGAGATAATGGTATAGAAAGTAATAGTTTAATACGTCTAGGCTCGCATTGTAATAAAATAACATTAAATTTCCATCAGCGGGTGTGTCGGCCGTCAAACAACATCGTTACCGCGGTACCGAGGTACGTATGATATAACCCGTGTGAAAGTTTACTACCTGTTATCTCATGCTCTCCGAAGTAAAACGCAGCCACCGATAATAGTATAGAGTGCGCAGACGCAGGTCAGATAACATTGCCTGTGAAAAAAAGTACCTTCACGCCTATTATCCCCGAAGAGGTAAGCAGAGGTGTGCTAGTATATCCACGACTTGTAAGTCCAGTAGATATACTAGAACACACCCACGATTAGCGAAGGTACTATGGCTCTGATGTGATAGGTGACAAGCCTATCGCCACTTCGGGCACATTCCAAACCCGGGCAATGTAATGCTTACTCAGAAAAATGTGAAAAACTGATGATAGATGAAGATAAAGAAGTGATAGATCTGTTTCGTCATGTTAAAAATGCAATGTTTTTTGTTAACTGCTTACCCATTAACCAATCAAATCAATCGTAAATAGAATGTCAAGTTTGCTATGACCATTTGGAGTAATTATTTCAAATGAAGCGGTTGTGCCCCAATAATAATAATATACAGCATTCATAACGCGAACGTAACATACTACGAAACCACAGTCATCATAAACTTGTTTTTCTTCCTCGTGACATCAAAGTTATTTACATCCTTGCTGTTATATCTATAGATATCATATTAATGTGTCATAATAATAATATATTTTAACCCTGAAAAAACACTGCATTCTTAACGTGAACGTACATAACAAACGATTTTACAATAACGTTTATACGTAAAGGTCACCACCAGTCGCCGGCACCTTAAGAATGAACGTTTTCGGCTTGGGACTTATCGTACACATGCCACACACAAAACAACTGTATCGTGCGAGCTGATATAATTAAACAGTCGATAAGAATATGAAGTATGAAAGTGGATCACGCTATGTGGTGGCTTGAATGCAAATTGTTCGTTGCCTGAATTAGGTACTTACCATGTAAATTAACGTACAAAGGGTTTATATGTGAACTAGCCGTTGTAAGTGGTTTCGCCCGAGTTTAAATGTTTTGAACTTTAAAATCAAGTGTTCTAATAATATACAGACCTCCACAGTGGTGTTAGATACTGGGTTAATTCTTAACGAATGTTTTTTTTCTAAAATCACTTGAGCTTAAGATAAAACTAACTAATAAACTCGCGTATTTCTCGCCACAATCTTGACGTTTTTGCGATTAGGATTTATCTCAGACAAACAAACACTAACATAAATAGTTCATTCAAAGTGTGTTTGCTACGCGATAATTCCGCCAATATTATTTATTCTGTGGTGTGGATTTTCTACTTTTCGCGATGCTTGAGATCATTAATGCTGTTACAGCATAAAAATTCAATCTCAAACAATTCTCTTTCTATCACAACTCGTTCTATGTCAAATACGTATAAGTATCGTTAGTGGAAAAGATTATGGTTGATTCAAATTAAGGTAACTGTAATTAATGGGATATGGGCATAGCAGGAAGTTGTGTACAGAAAAGATACCAAAGTGCAGTCACTGCGGAGGGCAACATTTTCGGGCCAAATGCGGGGAATGGTTGACCAACAC
>DVZL01003411.1:0-14020 GCA_018236625.1 Lasaia peninsularis
TTGGTGACAATAGACCCTGTGCTCGCCTCTTACGAGCTGCCTGGGTGGAAAGCAGTTGGCCTATTCTACAACGGAACACGGACCATCACGGGGAAGTATAAAGTAAAGTACCTTCAGGCCTATTATCCCCGAAGGGGTAGTCAGAGATGTGCTAGTATATCCACGACTCGTAAGTCTAGTAGACATACTAGAACATCCACGATTAGCCAAAGTACTCGGGCCCTAATGTGATAGGCCTATCGCCACTTCAGATACATTCCAAACCCGGGCAATGTAATGCTTTTAATTAAAGAAATAAGCTTAGAATAGTCTGAAAAAAAATTGCCCGACCTGGGAATTGAACCCGGGACCTTACGCGGCTAACGGTCTTAGTAGGCGACAGCCGTACCGTTACACCACAGAGGATTTTTTTTAGTATTTGTTATTATAGCGGCAATAGAAATATCATGTTTAAAAATTCTAACTGTCTTACTATCGCGGTTCATGAAATGCTGGAAACGGACAGACACGGCGGTGTCTTAATAATGACTGTTTTTCCCATATGGCCACTGTTTTTTTTAAACTTCACATAATAAAAACGCACATATTCAAAGTAATTAACTTGAACATTTTAATTAAACTCACCAATGTTGACATTTTAATTAAAACAAATTATTATTTACCGAGAACAATAACGAACGGATTGAGTTAATTAGCGACGAGTGTTTGTCCTAATGTTTATTAAACTTGTAAAGCGATATGGGTATTATGGAATTGTTCACACTCATTACCGGATATATTACGAAGAGTGCTCCTAGAGGCTGTCCGATTTTAGTCGGGACTTTTTACCTTTTTCAATGGGTAAAAACGTTAGCCTATTACTAAAATTCCGCCTTCCGTCTGTCTGTCATCAGGTTGAATCTTAAAAGCCGGGATAGCGCAAAATTTTTACAAAAAATATATTTTTCTTTGGCACTGTATCAACCAGCACTAAAACAATAGAATTAATTAAATATCTAAGGAGGCTGGCATAAAACAAACGTGATTTTTTGTTATTTATCCTGACAGCCAACAGATGCCGCTATGGATATTTAGAATGCGCTAAATGGTATACGGTCCGGATTGAATATTTTTAATGTAGACAAATTATGCTGATAAATGAATCGCGCAAGCTGTATGTTATTATATGCTATTAAAATGCTTGGAACGCGATTTTTGTTGTAGTTAGCGTTCCGTAGCTAAAGGGTAAAAAACAGCACTAAGATTAAAATAGAATATGTTGGAAGAGAACTATTACTAAAACTCCGCTATCCGTCTGTATCTGTTTGTCTTTCACCAGGCTATATCTCATGACCCATAACAACTAGACAGTTGAAATTTTCACAGATGATGTATTTATGTTGCCGCTTTAACAGTGCTAAAAGCGTATACTCGTATAATAAATACCTATATTTATGAAGGATGAATGAAGAAGCTCCGATACAACAAACGTATTTTACCGTTTTTATAGATAATGGTACGAAACTTTTCGTGCACGAATCCAACTCGCACTTGACGATTTTTAGTTTTAAGGATATTTTATTGTATAATTTAAAGATTTCTCAATTTTCTTTGGTTTGATTTCCTAGCGGAGGCAGGCAAATGCCTGCAAATTTCTTTATGGCTTTCTTACCCTAGGGTTAGATCATGTGATCTGTTAAAAATACAACTTTAATTTGCTTCTGGCTAAAGGCTTAGACTATTTCTAGCTTAGTAAGATATAACTGAACGTTAATAACTTTAAAAAGTGTAAACCTAGTAGCTTGGCTAATCGTGGGTGTTCTAGTATACCTACTGGACTTACGAGTCGTGTATATATTAGCACACCTCTGCCTACTACTTCAGGGATAATAGGCGTGAAGCTCCTTCTTTTAAAACGTATATACAACTTCTATCTACTTATATGTCCACGAAATCGCCTTTGTAGTCTAGCGTAGTTCGTGGCCGACATTGATGCACGAGGTTCGATTTCCGGGCTTTTTCTATGACTCTTTCTAAGTTTACCTGAAAAACGTATCGTTACCAGAGTTAGAGAGTTACCCGACATGGTGATGTACTTGTAATTTATCATCATGCACCTAACATCATTGGCTAATCGTGGTTATATATATATATATATATATATTATATATATATGTGACGATTTTGTATATGGAATAAGGAAGCCAACAAGTACGGCTCTTCTGGTGGTAATAGACAAACGTGGCCTATAGACACCATAGTTGTTATAGGTGCGTCGCTGTTCTTTGGCCGGGGTGTTAGGCCTGGTGTATAAGTCTACCGGCTATTCTACCTTCTGGACCATATTTACACGACATTGTCATTATGGTGGTAGGATTAGGTAAGGCGGTGGATCCCTAACCGGGCGGCCGGACTCTACCTTTAGTGGTCTTTCTCGCAATTACCTTGATAACCTATGCTCGCCTTTTACGAGCTGCGGGGTAGAAAGGCAGATGACCTATTCTACACAAAGGACCCGGAGTAATACGGCGAAAATATACATAAACCATATAACCAAGACATAAAACAGAACCTTGGTTATATTGGTTTATGAATTACCATGAAGCTTAATAGAGTTTTGTTAAAGTTGTTCAAAATTAAGAGATTGTAAATTTATTGTAGAAATTCAACTGGGAAATTTTGTTCACGTAATAGCATCAGAGTTTTGTTTACATTCTAAATATTTTTAAAAACAAATTTTCTGAGAATCAAAAAACTCGGAAAGATAAAATAAATGTATAAATCATAAAATATAAAGAGTAAGTCTAAAGCGCAAACGAAGGGTTCCGTGCCGACACTTCATCTATTTTTATATAAGTATAACTAGATATTCTAAAAATATAACAAACGGTTACTATATTTTGCCTTTACCGTAATCAAAATATGCATAGCGACATCTATTGCCTGTTAAAAACAAGTTAGCAAAAAATTACGTTTATTCTGTGGTTGTTTTTATGGTATAAGCATGCGGTTTTCCTGATGGTAAGAGACCTACAATGTGCAAAACGGACGCACAAGCGAAGGGTTCGGTACCGACACTTAATCTATTTTTTATATAGATATAACTAGATTTTCTAAAACTAAATCAAGTGAATACTCTTTGCCGTTGCTGTAATCAAAATATGCATAGCGACATCTATTGCGTGTTAAAAACAAGTTAGTAAAAATTACGTTTTTTGTGTGGTTGTTTTTTATGGCATAAGCATGCAGCTTCTTTATAGTAAGAGACAACCTTAGAATACCTATGGACCTATGGAGGTTTTGTAAGTCCATGGCTGTTTAAAATAGGCACGGCAGAAATAGGTAAGGCGGTGGAACCCTACCTGGGCGAGCTACTGCACAGCACTCAACCACCAGTAGTCTTATTATGAGTGACCCAGTTAACCTATGCTCGCTTCTTACGAGGTACGTAGTAGGGAGACTGATGGACTGATTCTATCCGGAATAACATGGAAAGAGTTGGTTCATTCTACGCACGTAAATAGCCTTACTACTTTGTTTTAATCACAATATCAGTTTAAATAAACCAACGCTCGCCGCTTCCGAGCTGCAAGTTAACAAAGACTTTGTTCCTCTTATGAGTCCGTGAAATGTACATCTCTACATATGTATTACCTGTAGGTTTCATATCTAGCGTTCTAGAGTAAACAGCCTTGCCCTAAATCACGCTTTGTGTATATTCAGCGTTCCAAAATAAATCTGCCCGAATTCAGTCTAAGTAATCAAGTTATTGTTTCTCCACAAACAATTTCGAATTAACTTTCCTTTCAGTTTTTATAAAGAAATAAAACGTCTGTTTGTTGCCTTAAGCGAGCTTGTGCGTCACTGTAATTTGACAAATTGTTACCGTGGAATTCGTATTGGTCCTTTTGACGAGAAAGAGCGACTTCTAGTACAAAAAAATATCCAATTAAATTATCGATAAATTGACTTGCTTTACGAAAAGCAATTAAAGTTAATTTTCTTCAACCTACTGATAGACTAGCTTTCCGCCCGCGGCTTTACCTACTTGAATTATCAAAGGGCAGAATTTTTTCCGACTTATAATACTTATTGCGTAAAAACATACGCTCTATATAACGTAATCGGTTAAAAAGTAACCTATTTTTTATTTTCATGTAAGAGTGACTAACATACATTCATATTTGCAAACTTTCGCATTTATATTAAAGTCTTTTTTCTTTTATCGAAAGTGTATGTATGTTTGTTCTTAGCTAATATTCATTTTGAATTATCGACAGAAGTCCAGGAAAGTTTTAAAATACGAGTAAATATGAAAAAACTGCTAACAATATGCCAAAAACAACAGCTTCGTTTTCCCTTAGAAACTATTTCTACCTGTCAAACTTTTGATGTTCGTTCGGTCGTTCAAAAACCAATTAAGTTTAAAAATTGTTCAGATATCAAACTAAGTGTGGAAGGTACGAAGTTCACCGGGACAGATACTTTATAATATAAATAGATTTGAATTTGAAGAAAGACGTGAGCCGCTTTTATCCTGATCTATGAATCCCTGATCCCTTGGGAAACGGATCTTCTCAGTCTGTGGCTGCGTTCCGAACTTGTCGTAAATTTTAGAATATAGTGAAAGTCCCGTTAAAATTGGACCAACCGTTTCAGAGATATAGCGGATACAAACAGACAGACAGACAGATAAAATGTCTAAAAATTACTGTTTGGTATAGGTACTTTATTGACATATTATATATGCATCTAAAAAGTGGTCATTTTAATATTACATACAGACACATGTGAATATGTGAAAGCATAACCAAGCACCCACGATGAGAAATATAGAACTCAAATGTATTTTTGTTTTTTTTTTCATTATTTTTGTTTAACAAGGTTATCACAGATTACTTAATAAATCCACACGGTATTATACAGTTGCACAATTATCATTGCAAATGCCTGTCGGGATTAGTTTAATATATGTGTGAGGGAGAACGATATAGGTGTGCGAGAGTGACAGCATCCTACGGGGAGATTGTCATCTTTCTACCCGCTATTTATTTGGGGAATTAAGAGCGACTTTGTTCCCGCTTGACAGGGATGGAAGTATGAACCTAAATAAGAATACAGCATGTTCTGTCTAATCGTTTTTTTATTTTTATAAGATCCGACAAGTGGGCTTTAATATATTTGTTTATTTAGACGTCATCATAATATTGAAATTGAAATCTGTTTTTTGTTGTTTTACTGCCTATAAGATTATATCGGCAAAAATCTTGTAACATGGACCATTGAACTGGAACTGTAAGCAACCACAGAAAATAATGATTGATGCCCTGACTTCTTGTCCGCGAAAATATTTTTTCGTATAGAAAATATAGATGGAATCATTTCTCTTACTTCCATTGATGGGTTCTGTAATAATAATTACAGAGATACGACTTTTGTTTATTTTATCTTATTACTTACTTTTTATTGGCTGTGACTTCTACGTATTGATTTATTTTCATTTATGTTGTAGTACGCAAGTACGACTGCGCATTAAATATAATAATTAACGCCATTGTTATCAATGGCATTAATTATTATATTTAATTAAACGAGGCTTGAGTTCTATGCCCAAAGGGGGTCTAGGTGTCTGGTATCTATACGTAATATATATGTATTAGTATATTTAATTAAACCCGTAACACAATAATATATGGATTTCTTTGAGGTTCTTTTGGGGGACTTATTACTATCGGCTGATCGTAGGTACACAAGTATGTGCCTTCTGATGATATTATTTTATGGTATTTATTTTCTTTGGCCTTATTACAGATAAAAAATAAAATAGGTAAGTGAAAATCAAAACTAGAATTGAATTATTGTAGTTATGGCTCACTTCAATTTTTTTTGTAAGTTTTGAAAACTGACAAGATGCATATTAAGTTGCTGTAAGTCCCGAATGGGGTACCTGAGTGAAAGCTTACTCAACAGACTTAGTTTTCAAGTGACAGTCGATGATAGTTCGACTGTTCGACATTATTTAATAAATTAACGAGGCCAGCAATACCTAAATCGTCTTCTATACTCGTACACTCCACCAGAAAGAGTGACAGAAGTGAATTTTGCATCCTAATATTTTTAAATGCAAAAATATGTGTAGTTTTTTACATATTTCTTATTATTAAAAATTATTTTAGAAATAACTGATCCATTCCGCTTTTTTTATTTTAGCCCTGATGCATCTGTAAAGAAAGAAAACAGTCTGCCATTTAAAAAAAATCAGTTATAAGTTATTTTAGAAAAAAAAACATGTGTTCTTTCATTTAAAACATGAATACGTGGAAGTTCCACCAAGCGCCAGTGATGAAAAACAGAATATGTATTTAATTAAATGTTGTAGTAGAATTAAAATTTTAATTTAGACAAACTTTGACATAGGAAAATATGGCAAAATTAGAAAATTCAATTACGTTTTTTGTATAACTCAATTACGCCGTATGACAACTTGTCTTCTTATGAAAGGTCATTAAATATGAGTCAAGTTTTATACAATGTTACTTGCTAACTAGATGCACACGCGACTTTGCTCGCGTGCGATAGCCTATATCGTCAATTATGTTATTTTCACACTTGCTCGCAGTGGTAAAATTCCGGCAGCTGAGCTAAATGACGTGGCAACTTTCCGACTTTGTCGAGCAGAAAAATAACATACACTTTTTGGGCGGTAAATAAAAAAAGTTTCAGGTCACATGTTTGTCAACGTTGGATTGACCGGAAGTTTTTCTTATTTTACTGCCACGGGACCGTTTCTACTGCGTTTATAAAGCTTCCCTGATAAAATCCATATACCAGTTTAATATAGTTATGTTATAGTTTCAATACCAGCTTGATAAAACAATTCTTATAAAATGTTTAAATTTATATGGCAACTTAGCATTTATACAGTAAATAACATACTTACTGTGTTTATGCTGTGAGAGATTATGATTTTTTGCTTATAATTCGTAAACCGATATTTATTTGTATTTAAAAAAATAACCTTAGAGGGGAGGAGTAAAATTGCAAACCACGCGCAATTTTTAGGTTGCGTCTCAAATCAACAAGTTATAATAAAACATTTTTTAGAGTGTTTAGATACTCGAATCAAAAAAATCTAAAAAAATATGGTATAATGTAAACACTTCAAAAATTCGACTCGCGTTAAAAGTTTTTCTGAAAGTTAATTTTCTAATAAACTAGATAATTAACAAAAAAATTCTCGTCGTTGTAAATTTAAAAAAAAATTATTGCGATAAATATTTCCCGCTTCGTAGAGCCCTTCTTAAAAATAATATATCGGATCTTTTTGTTTTTATTTCCTTTGTACAAAATAATACACTAACCAAAGAATATCAGGTTAGAGTTCACCAAAAATGTTTACAAAAAAAATAGAGAACAATATTATTAAGTTTGCAATAATGACCACAGTTGAATTTTCTTGCCAGGAGAACACCTAAACCAACCAATTTACTTGGGTTTGTGTTAAATGTTGTTATTATATAGTCTCTTATTTATGTAAAAGGAATACCCTTAGGCCTTCACATTATACAGCATCCTGTATACGAATAATTCAATTATATTCTAAGCAGTTTTCTGAGACCTCCTCGGCGTAGACGTTTTTTGTGTTTTTCACATTTTATGATAGGAAAAATTTATAAAATAAATATCGTCACGCCCATACACCGGAAGAGTAGGCAGTGATACATTAGCCGACTATTGGGTCCCATGATGTGACAGATGGACAGAATATGCGAATAATCAATTACATCACAATTCAGAACAATGTGTCTCGTATAATAAACGAACATCTTATATTATTCAATACAAAATTAATATCCCAGTTTACTTGTTTAGGGTTCTTTGGTCCGTAGGGTCTTTGTCGCAACTAATCAAACTCCAATTGCCTTATGGATACAATTGCGAAATATGCCCATGTCTCAACAAATTGTATTAAGATATAACCCTTAAGCTACGTACAGACCTAACAGATGTAATAACATATTTTGATGTGCACTCTGTTTTTGAAGCACTGGTGGTAGAGTGCTGTATAGTAACTCGCCCAGGTAAGGGATTCACCGCCTTACATATTCCTGCCGCCATGATGACATTGCCGTGTTCCGTGTCCGGGAGAGTAGTCGGTAGACTTGCATATATGGTTTAACACCCCGAACATTGGCAATAATGCAACAATGACATCAATGGTGACTATAGGACACTGTTGCCTTTTACCATCAGGAAACCCGCGTGCCTGTTCGCTGTCTTATCCCTTAAAAAAGCAATTAGTTTAAACAGTTAAGTTTAATAATATTAGTGAGCTGTTTTTATTCTTTTGAAATAAAACAAATAGGTAATCACAACATAGTATAAAACAAACTTTCTCTATTCCTATATCCCTATGTAATCTTAAATCTTTAAAACTACGGAACGGATTTTGATGCGGTTTTCTTAAATAGATAGAGTAGTTCAAAAGAAAGGTTTTTATGTATAGTTTACCCGCGTTAAGCCGGGGCGGGTCGCCAGTAAAATATAAAATAATTTATTTGATATAGACTACAAGGCTACTAGTAACGCTTCTATACAATCCTCAAATTTGTTACTGGATCAGAACGCAGCCACTCCTTTCACTCGCTGAGAAGATTTAGTGAAAGAAACTCGGTGAACTTGTTGTTATACTCACATTTTTTTATAATAATGATTACAACTAAAATAGATAGATCACATACAAGAGTTCAGTACGAGGAGCAATTAATTCGAACCATTTTTATCATCAATTTGGTTTTTTTGGTATTTATGGTATGTATGGTATTATTGGTAGATATTTTGTAGGATTGAAAAGTTTGTTGTTGAAGCGTTGAAGTTATATTGGCTCGCCTCGGTAAGCAAATTAATTTATGGGCAAATACAAAAAAAAAACATTCAAGTTTTCTTTTCCTCAAGAAAAAATCTACAGTCAGGTGTCACAAGAATTAGGTAAGAAAATATACTGACTTTTGTGTCTGTTGCTGATTTAAATAAAAAATAATTAAAAATATTTATAAAAAGAACAAGTAGATTGGATTATTAGATACTAACTGCGCCCGCGTTTATACTAAACGCCCGCGGCTTCGCCCGCTTTAATTATTTTAATATCACAGATAACTTTCAAAGGGCAGAAATGTTTCCATCATATTTATGTGTAAAAACATATTTATGTAGTCGGTTAAAAAGTAGCCTATGTCTTTTCCCAAGTTTAATTATGTCTTCATACCAATTTTCATCAAAATCGGTTCAGTGGTTTAGGCATGAAAGCGTAACAGACAGACAGATAGAGTTACTTTAGTATTTGTAATATTAGTAAGGATAACTGGTGCCGTCGGATTATGCACTAGAGTTTTGCAGTGACTTGCTTAAGTTGGTATCAACTATTGGTTTGGTATTTAATTGTAATAATAAATCTACTCACCCGAGAGACGCACGCACCATAGCATTTTTGACGTCTTTGGACGACGGGTATCTTGCCATGTTAAAAAAAATAATTGAAAACACAGATTGCGACTGGCATTTTATATTCAATTATAAAATAACCTACAGTTTTCGCTTTCAGAGGCAAATCAAGCTAAAGCGAATGAAGATTCAGCATTCACCTTTTTTTGTTAGATCTGTACCTAACATTACGGATACACAAACCGACCCTCTAATAACTAATAAACTATTAGCAACTTTAAAACTAATTTTAAACTATAGAAAACTTTATTATTGCTTAAGTTTTGATTAGACACATGGTATTATTAGTTGCGTGCTTTATCTTCTAAGAAAAAAATAATTCTCTTCATTTATTGGTCCAAAATAACGACATATTATGTTATAAATACTACATAAAACTAGTAATTATTTATGTAAATTTTTGACTCATGTCGCTTTTGGTTGTCCCGTAGTTGTGTATACTGTGATGATGATGATGATGATGATGATGATGTTGATGATGATTGAAAATGCAACAAAGAACAGTGCGAGGTCCCGGGTTCTAGTCCCGGGGTGTGCAACTTATTCTATGATTTTTTTCAGTTTAACTAATAACAAAACGTTGCCTGAAATTAACTTGTGCTCGATATGGCGACGAATTAGTAATCACAATCTGAGACCTGATTTAATCGTAGGTTATATTTCATAAACGGAAAAGGATTGACACAATAATGCATCATTCGCGAGCTTTACTGTATTTTAATATCAATTATTCAATTTGATTTCCGGTGTAACTTCATACATTTAAACGAGATAAATTTTAGGCAGCCGGCTATTGAATTGGTTATGAGACAAATCAAACATAATTATTAATAACAGTTTGAATAAAGTATTACAACGCTTAGTGTAGTTTATTTGGTACAATGTTATTCATATGCATTTTGTCTATAAGTGGCCATTTTTTCCTGTGTGAATGAATAAAATGCAAATGGATTACGCTAACTCGTAATACTGAAATCAGAGAAAGAGTGGCATTCAAAGAAGTGTCGGTGTAAAAATGATTAAGGGAACACTCCGATGGTTCGGTCATGTGGAAAGAATGAAAGATTGACAAAACAGATATACAATGCGAATGTGGATGGATGTAGGTACCCGGGGAACTAGGTTGATATGTACGAATTGCTGGTGTATTATCCGAGGGTGGTGTCAATAGTCTCCGCAACCACCGTGTGTATGAAGACGGTCATAAATGTGGAGAAAGTTAGGCACTTGGTGATCAATACTCTCTACCTAACCTACAAGGAACTCGGTGTGAAGATATGTATATAATTTTATTCTCGTCCATTCATTATGATGTCAGGTTAGATTTTTAGTTGTATTCTTATTAGTCTATCTGTTAGGACTTATAACATTTTATTTTATGATCAGCAACTTATCCCTGATGAGTTTTAAGGTTCCTTACACAAACGGTAAAATCGGAACCCTATTACCAAGACTCCGTTGTCGTCTTTCTGTCCGTCTGTCACCAGGCTGTATCTTGTGAACTGTGATAGTAAAAATTAAATAAAAAAAATATATATGGGTTTCTTCAACACAAAAAATGTGATTTTTTTTGCCCGCTTTTATAGATATTGGTACGGAATCCTTCTTGTGCAAGTCCTACTTACCCGGTTTTTTTCTATGGTTTATAGTCTATATCTTACAGAGACTAAAGTTAGAAAGTCTAGGGCAGCCGTAGACTAAAGGTTAGGCGGCGATCGAAGTTTATATTTAGCAAACCTATTTTTATCCCCGATGAAGTAAATCGTGTCACTCGAACCCGCTGGAGCGTAGACCCACTTATATTAATTTTACATTTTATCTAAAACTTTAAACGAGCAATTCTTGTATCATATATATCAACGATCTCGAAAACGGCTTCAACGATTTTAATGTTCATATTAGGTGGTTTCAGGGGCGATAAATCGATCTAGCGAGGTTTTATTTTCAGAAAATGTCCTTTTATGGCCGATTTCAATAACCTATCTGCAGTAAGAGATAGGCTTACTAGAGTTTGGTTGCTGAGATATTTTTATTCATTATTGAAAAATAACAGTGGCAACCACTGGTATGATTATTCATATATTTTCATCAGTAGGTAATTTGCATTGTTATAAGTAAATATAATTAAAAAAAAAACACCGAGCATAGCTCGATCAATAAATATTTTATAGGTTATTTACGTAATGACAAAATATATAATCTAAAATTTAGAATTCCATCGTCGGCACTTTGTGGAATTCCATTGTATATACTTTTTCCTTTAGAACACATACTTGTACTATTCCACAATATTTTTATAAACAAACAGACTAACACTAAACGATGTGTAGAATTAATTAAATTTATTTATCTTTAGTTTTACAAGCCCCGATGTTGCTGTAAAAAGTGAAACCGGTTTGCTAAAGTGTAATGTATAAATACAAATATTGTGGAATAGTACAAGTGTGTGTTTTAAAGTAAAAAGTGTATAAATATTATAAGCTACATAAAAAAAATCGTCAAGTGACAAGTCCGTCGCCATATTGAACACGAATCCCGGGTTTCTTCACGATGTTTTACTTCACCGTAAGAAAACTTAGAAAATGTATTTAAGTTAAAATAAATTTAAAGCAAAAAAAAACCTTTTTAGAAAAATCTTTTAATATTTTCGAGTTGCTTTAAAAACAACTATTCCGCCATCTTGGTTGGTCCATTGTGCGTTGTCATTCAAACTAAACGTGTATACAGAATTTAAGCTTAATCGAGTGAAGATATTTACTTCAAAATTTAATTCTAAGATTCCACCCGAAAATACATTTTTCTATAGATGATAGCTCAGTATAATGATATACAACTCACCTGATGGTAAGTGATGTTGTAGTCAAGGATAAAGATATACTAAGCTAGAAGCAGCTTATTCACCCTGGCCTTTAAAATGCCCAAATTATGTTTATCAGGGAACACTGCTTCAGAAAGTGAATTCCAATCTACAGCAGTACGAAGGAGGCAGAATGGTGCAGGTGGAATAAGGCCATGGAGCTCCTGACCACACTCACCGAAATGTATCCTATAGAAAACGGATAGTGCCGCGACTGCGACAATGTTCCAGGCAAAGCAACTTAGAATCAAACAGTTCATCGTCACAGATTAACTTCCGGACACGCCTATCCACATAATCATAAGCTGCCATCTGACCTGAACCTGCCCAAAGGTGGCAACAGTACTCCATACCAGATGGGACTTGAGAGTTATAAAGAGTTAGAAGCTGTCCAGGTGTAAAGTACTGTCGCACCTTAGTACCATTAGTAGATACCAAGCTTTTTTGCCGCGGTTCTTGCCTTAGATTCATTAAACCTACCAACGCTTTACCTATTCCTGCCACTGCTGTCTGCATGCTTTTCCTTTTTGGTATGTTTATTAAACACTTACTCCGATAGTTCCGTTTGGATATTAATAACATATATAATACGTATCGACTTCAGGGGTGGTTGGTTTAGTACTTTTGAAATACTTTAACACAAAAAAATCGTTTACTCTGACTTCATGGTAATGATGAACTTCAAGACGGTTATTTCAGTATTGCTGTGATGAAACTGCCATCTATTCGAGTATTAGAATAACTCTTAATTGTCCACCAAATTAGAAGAATAATTAAAAAATAAATTATACTTTTCAAAACATATATATTAAAATACTGATATCTTTCGGATAACAGTATTTTAATATTTACTTTATGTATTAGACTGGAATAAAACCTTTTAGCGTATTACATTTACAATGATAGAGTCGACGACAAGCTCTGGAAGCTTAATGTGCTTATTAGTGTTATTGATTTCCAACGCCAGCATATCGCTGAGGACATATAAATGCAGACATAAATCTTCTTAAGTAAAAATTGTACCGCGCCAGGGTGCCCTGGTGATGTGTTTATTACATTATATAGTATTATGACACACGCGACCGTCTTCTGTAGGTTTATACATCATTTATTTTATACATTAACTAGCTGACCCGGCGAACTTCGTTCCGCCTAACAGTCAATCCATGTTGTGTTACCTTTTAGTTGAACTAATTTAGGCTTTGATGAACATAATACAATGATACAAAATAAATATTGTATAAATATGGATAAATATATAAAAGTATTAGAATAGAATAAAAATTATAGTAGAATAAAAATAATTTTTCGTTACCCTATAGAATAAATCTTAGAAATTGTTTTCGGGAGTAGAAACTTTAATTTACACAAAATAAATTTTTGAACGTACGCTTAAATATTAAACTTTTGTCATTATTTCTATACGGACGCACACGGTATCGGTATCTGCTTAATACACTATTCAACCTTTTTAATTGAATAAAAAAAAATACAGACAATACATAAAATTAAATCAATCATACAGTATTTGATATTCTGTCGTATAACAATTGTTTGACACGTACTAATCATTTATTGAAAATAATTTATTTTTCATAATTATTTATTCGTCCAGTCTTTATTATTTTTAAGATCTATTCTGCTATTTGGGGCGGATATAAATCCAACGAATCAAAAACTATG
>DVZL01003412.1:0-14019 GCA_018236625.1 Lasaia peninsularis
ACTCAAGTTACTAATATTATTTTTTTATTTGTAATAATTAATCTACTCTACTGCGGGTAGATGTAAATACATTAGAAAATTAAACAAACACAGTTACCAGCGCCTGTTTTCCTCGCCACGGAAACGATAGATTTAAAATTTTAAAATTATATTAATTATAAATAAATAATGTCAAACTGTTAATATTACATGCCCCTATGTGTGTCTCTAAAGATTTTGAGTGCAAGAACGAAGTAATGACGTATTTAAATAAAATAAATAAAAATCATTTTCATAATATTTGATATTATATCTGATTTTTTAAATATTTTTTATTGTATATTATTATTTTTTTTATTTTTATATCTAATATTTGAAATATAAGTTTTTGTAGAACCTCGGTGATTTCAGTATAGATAATTTTGGTAGCCCAGGTTTGACCGGTCGACAGGGTCCTACCATGCACCAAATAGTTGTTCTAATTTAAGTACATTTTCTGCATTTTCTGGTTTCGCACTAGAGATTAAATAGTAGTCGTTTGGTGAAAAAACTGGCTTCATTCCCCTAGATTAAGTAGCCGACCTCAATATAATCAGAAAAACAAAAAGAGATTTAAACTGTAAGTTTTCATTATACAACAAAATAAAAGACATACATTCTTATATTATTACGTAATATTACTTATACGTTAGAGCATAACACTAAACGTTTTATTTTATTTTATTTTTATATAACACTAGCGATCCGCCCCGGTGTCGTACGGATATGATATATAGTTACTATGTAATTTGCGTAATTTGTCATCTAATATTTATATGTTATATACATAAAAACCTTCCTATTGAATCACTCTATCTATTTTAGAAAACCGCATCAAAATCCGTTGCGTAGTTAAAGATTTAAGCAAACATAAAGATATAGGGACAGAGTAAGCGACTTCAATTTATACATAATAAAATAATGATACAAAATAAGGTACAAATGTTGTAAATGTTGCAATTTCTACACAGTCATAATCTTTGACCATCGCAGAGGGGTTGACCAAGATGGTTTACTAATTCATTCACTTTATTTGCCGACTCCACTTGTATTGGAGAAAAGTGTCGGCGAGTGTGGATTCTGAATTTTTAAACATTTAAAACATTAGTATGTGGGGCCTTTAGCTATACTTTCACTTAAGGTTATGTAGTCACCAAATCGTCATTGATAGCGCGATGTAAAAATAGGTATCGGCGATTGGGAAATATAGCATTTACATATCCAGACTAATTCGAGTCAAAGCTAAATACATATAAATGAAATTGGAGTGTCTGTAATAATAAAATTATTACATATACCAAAGCGACATTTTTTTACAATTCTTGTCCGTCTGCTTGTTTGTTCTGTTTAATATCTGAAACGGATGGACCGATTTCAACTGGACTTTCGCTGGCAGATTTAATTTTAGGATAACATAAAATGATCTAATTCAAACGCGGACGAAGTCACGGGTGCAGCTAATAAATAAATATCTCTGGATATATTTACACAATATTGATATAACCCCATGTTCAGCAAAATTTTTGTGTTACGTGTGATTGTCAACGATTCTAATAAATGGAAGTACTTATTTGGAATCAAGAAAAAAATCTTTCTGCTGCCTCTAAAAAAAACAAATACTGAAAACAGGTTAGGGTGCTCCCATATAACAAACTTGATCTTTGCCGTTTTTATAGATAATGGTACGGATCCCGTCGTGCGCGTGTTTTTTTTCTAATAACATCACTTTTCCTGGTTATTATCTGTACATAAAATCATAGATAATCATAGATTAATGATTTATAGTATTTCGGAAAAAATATATATATCTTGAACTCATAATACATTATAATTCTTGACTATTTATAATTATTTTAGTTTAAATATTTCTAAAATAAAATTAAATAAAAGTAGCCTAAACCGTTCCTTATTAAATTAGCTGTCTGACAGTGAAAGTCCCATTAAAATCGGTCCAGCCGTTTAAGAGGCTAGCGGGTACAAACAAATCTTGTAAAAAGTATTTTAAACAGTATTTATCTGAAACAATCCTGTAAACAGTATTTTTTGTCTTTTTTTGTTTGCTTTGTCTGGCAGACAGACAAAAAATACTGTTTACAATATAAATCTTGTAAACATGCATATGCATTTGGTAAAATCGGTTACTTTAATATTACATACAGACATTCCAATTTTATTTATTTGTATAGATAAAGTAGTATATTATGTTGTAAATAACTAAATCCATATAATCATTACATGCTCGTAATATAAAACAAAGCCGCCTTCCTTCTTTTTCCCCGTATTGGTCCGGGTCCACTGTGTAGAATACACCAGCTGCCTTCCTACCAAGCAGCTCCTGAGTGGCGAGCATAGGTTAACTGGGTCACTACCCATGTGACCACTGGTGGTAGAGTACTGTGCAGCAACTTGACCTGGTAGAGATCCACCGCCTTACCTATTCCTGCCGCCATAATGACATTGTCGTGTTCTGGTCCTTAGGGTAGGGTAGCCGGTAGACTTGCACATAAGGTCTAACAACCCAACCACAGGGCAGCGGCGCACCTACAACATCTATGGTGTCTATAGGCCACGGATGTCTCTTACTTAGAGTACTGTGCAGCAACTTGTCGGGATAGGAATCCACCATCTATTTCTGCCGCCATAATGAATTGTCGTGTTCCTATCCGGAGGGTAGGGTAGCTGGTAGTTTAGCACATAATGTCTAACAATAGCACACCTGCAACATCTATGGTGTCTATACGCCACGGTTGTCTCTTACCATCAGGAGACCCGTGTGCCTGTTCGCTGTCATATACTATAAAAATAAACAACCCAATGTATATTAATGCGTTTTTAATAGATAGAGTGATTCAAGAGAAACACCCGTGCGAAAACGGAGCGGATCGCTAGTGTAGAATAAATAAATCATTAAATTTTATTTTGTCGCAAACAGTATTTTTATATCAAGGGGGATCAAATCATACTACACAAAATGGCGTATTAGGTATATAAATGAATATAAGAAGATACATCCAATTGTCTCCTGTTTAACAGTCTATGTATATTCTATGTATATGTTTGATTACATGTGACAATGTTGAATGTATAAATAAATGATACTCAAGAATAAGACTCGGTGGCCTAATGGTACGCGCTTCAGACTTCAATTTTGTTAGTCCAAGTTCGAACCCCGACATGTCGTAATGAGTTGTCTCAACTTAAGTACATTTTCTAAATGCTCTAAAGAAATCCGGATTCCGAATGTGTGAATTCAACCTAATATAGGATTTGGCTTGGTCTCCCTTCTGGGTTGCAGAAGTCTGTCACTCTGTGATTAGGTCCTAAGAAAAAGACCATTGTGGCTGATTTTCTAAAAATAAACATGGCACAGATAATAACAAGGCTTAAAGAATTGATGTTTTTGTCATTTGCCTCGACTTCTAAATTCAAAAAAAAAACACCAAATATTTATGTTTTCAATTATATTTTTATTAACATATATATAATAAAATGTACGTAATATGTATATGTTATTATGTTACATCTTTCTGTTTCGCAATAATGCAAATCCGACTGAAATTCCAATTATAAATTAATTTCTATTTGTAAATTGCCACTTTCTATAACGCTACAAGAATCCGTCGAAAATAAAATATTTACTTCATTATGTAACGCAACTTTTAACTAATAATTTATGGTGGTATGTTGTTCAAGTATTTAGACACTAGTTCATAGACTCGATTTTGTCCGCTGACTTTAATTAACTATGGCAAACACTGCGACTTTGTTCGCATTGTTCGAAAAACTACATTCGAATCCGGTGATTTTACCAGATTCCTTCAATTAATTTTATTCAAATCCGGTGATTTCATTCGTCTGCTTCAATAAAATATTTTTGATCACTGTGATTTGGTCCGTTTCCTTTAATTAATTTGCATTTAAACAATATTTTTTATCTGATTTTTCATAAACCGGGTTATTTGGTTAAATTTATTAATTAATAATAAAATATATAACTCGATATATATACTTTTCATCTTTAATTTCTTTTTAAGTTCTATTCAAGCTTTTTTTAATATACCTAACATGTAAAGTGAACAAGTAAACTTACTCACGCAAGAGGCTTATCATCCTAGTCTCAGGCTGGCAACGCACCATTTCCACCTTTGGTGTCTATAGGCGACGTGTATTTCTTACCATAAGGAAATCCGTCCGCTTGTTGGCCTTCCAATATCATAAAAAAAATCCTGGTTATAACAAATTCTCGTTGTTTACAGACATCAAAGATGTTAATGTTTTGCTACCAACCTTAGTCATTGATACCTATGCTTGTTACTAAGACAAACTTACCAGCTGCCATTCTAGAATTTATATTTTTCATCGTCGGTACTAGGTGTAATTTCATTGTATATTTTCCTCTAAAACACACACTTGTACTGTTCCACACTATTAAAGTGCCAATTGGTTTACTCTTTTTACAGCATCATCAGAGTATAAAAATATTGTGGATTAGTAAAAGTATGTGTTTTAAGGGAAAAAGCTGCCATTCTGTTTAAAACGGATTATCATATTGATGAGCGGTGATGGTAAGACAGAAATAGTAAAGGTGATGATAGCAATTCGCAAGATTTGGTGCAGGACTCTTTCCTACTGAAAATATAATCCAGTGTTCCATTTTTAACCCGTTGACCCATTAACCAATCAAATCACTCACAGTAACCAGTAGACGTCGTTGTTTTAAGCAAAACGATTGTATCCTAATAATGAAAGGTACAGTGAACTGATAAACCACTGCATCTCTTATCGCGGACGTACACTTATTCCACTAGAATCTGAATATTTCATATGTGTAAATTTTAATTTTAATCTCGTAAAAACTGCAAATCCAAGAATTGTTACAACATTTCGAAAGTTCAGCATTGGGAGCACTGTCATTTGTTGGGTTTTTAAGTTTACAACACTATTACGAAAACATTTGCAAATAGCCAACTGCTGATATACATACATATCTTCGCGCCAGGTTCCACGCAGGGTAAGCAGACAGTACCAAGTGCCAAGTCTTAGGTACGATCCCTTTATGATTGCCTCCTCAGCATTCATTACTCTCTTCATACAAATACACCAATTTCGGAGACTCTTTATACTACTGTTATTATATATTTTGGATTTTCAAACTAATGTTCACGAATAATCACATGAACCTTGTCTAACCTACTTTTTTGGTAAGTAGTTGAAAAGGCAAAAACTCATTATTTAAAAAACAGTACTAAAAAACTATTTCCAGTGTAACTTCTCACTTATGCTTGAAAGTACTAACAAATGAGCTGATGACGTTGAATTGAACTATAGCTAAAAAGGATATTGTTAATTATTTATTTATTTTAATACTTTATGTACTCAGGCATATATTTGGATATAAAAAACAATATCACAGAAACAAAATTCATGTTTATTTTCTATAGAGATTTATTACAGCCAATATAAATATAGATATAAATTTGCAACACACAAATGAAACACTAAAAACGTAACCAATAATTGAAACAATGGTAATTATAAAAAATTAAACACAGCAAAGTCCGGTGAAGTTGTAAGAACCACTCGGTTAGCAACAAGTTAGTCCGTATCAA
Organism: Lasaia peninsularis; assembly: GCA_018236625.1. Classification (NCBI taxonomy): domain Eukaryota; kingdom Metazoa; phylum Arthropoda; class Insecta; order Lepidoptera; family Riodinidae; genus Lasaia; species Lasaia peninsularis. Next base: position 5,628 of record DVZL01003412.1, read on the forward strand.
AAAAAAATAATCTATTTAAGATTATTGCTGTATCAAGGCCAATAAATAATGCTCTTTCAACCTCTTTTCATATTAGTTCAAATAAAAAGAGATCATTACAATCGGTCCGTTAGTGTAGAAGCTACACAGACACAGTGTATTACACTTTCATGAATCGTCATCGTGGATGCAAGTCTCTTTGCGCTTTAAGTACATTGTTACCCACTGGCCAATCATCCAATCAAATCACTAATAATCTATACATATAAAAATGAATTTTCCTTCGTTAGTCTCGCTAAATCTCGAGAACGGCTTAACCTAATTTTGGTCTTGAAATGTTTGTGGAAGTCCAGGGAAGGTTTAAACGATGAGAAAATATAACAAAATTGCAAGGAAAATATTAAAAACGTCAATTTAATTTTCCCAAACAAACTGGGGGGATAGGACGTGCACTATCACCACAACGCGATCGCGTCGTTTTGCGCGATTGGAAATGTCAAACTCAAAAAACTTAGTACACATTTTTGACTTTTTGATTTTGACGATGCGATCACGTCAAAGACGATAGTGTACGTTCTAAGGAGGCTGTTCTTACCTGTCAAACGTTTGTTTGATATTCATGAAACGAAGTTCACCGGGTCAGCTAATAAAAAAATAAATATTTGAAGTCGTCCTTACAAATGGAATGATTGTATTACAATAACTCTAATAATTCAAAAAACAATATACCTAGTACGTTCGCGTTAAGTACATCGTTACCCACTGACCAATCATCCAATCAAATCACTCATAATAATAAAGTAAACATTTGAAGTCATTTTTCTAACGGAATGATTGTATAATAATTATTCTAATAATACAAAAAACAATATACATCAACAGTACATCGTAACCTGCTGACCAATCATCCAATCGAATCACTCGTAATAATAAAGTAAACATTTGAAGTCATTCTTTCAAATGGATTAGTTTTAATAATTATATAAATACACATTTTTCCCTGATAAAACACGGCATTCTTAACGCGGACGTCATATAATCATATTTTTCTACGTAATCAAAAAAGAAATCTAGGATTCTTATTAACGTTAAACTTTCTATGATGTCTAACTCGACAAACATGTTTGTTTTGCATTTTTTTAAAGCAAATATTCTCCAGATAGATCACAAGAGAGATCATTTATTTAGGAACACACATTTATTTCCGCTTTGAACTTCTATTTTAGTAGTCCACGTTCGAACCCCGCTAAGTACCACTGAGTTTTTCTAACACATAACTTGCACATAAAGTCTTACAACCCGACCACAGGGTAGTGGCGCATCTACAACATCTATGGTGTCTATAGGCCACGGTCTCTTATCATCAGGAGACCCGTGTGCCTGTTCGCTGTATTACCCCAAAAAAAACTTAAGTATAATAAGTGCTCGGGATTCGTGCCCAACATGGCGACGGACTTGCCACCTATCTTGGGACCTAATATCGCCTGCCAATCTTGGGTGCATATTATTGTACCTCTGCCTAACCTTTCGGGGAAGAGGGCGTAACGATATTTATTGAATTTTTTACCCAAACATCTCTAATTGTTGCATTAAATTCAAATGTTTTAATTTAAAAAATATAATAATTATTTTTGATTGATTAGATGACAAATATAAAATCTCATTTTTATAATAAGTTTAATGTTATAATAATAAGTTTGTAATATTATGTGAAGCAATTAGTTTTCAACCCAATTTCATGGACTTTTTAGAATTCCGTACCTGGTTTAAGAACGGAATCATATTACTATGACTCCTTTATCCGTCTGGCTTTCTGTCAGCAGGCTGTATGTACCTCTGCCTAGGAATAGGAATGTCCCTTGGAATAGGGACGTGATGGTATTTTTTTTCAAAACTGGACCTAACTTCGCGTATGTTTTCATACCATTGTAATTATCAGATATAATGTTTGTCTGCCAAATTATATCTATAAGTTTGACACCGCGGCTATATTAATGATGTTAAACCCGTTTTGGTGTTGTAGGTGGCCACAAATATTTGTATGCGGCTTGTGAATGGACTTCGAAGACTTTCTCTCTCTCAAACAGAGTCTCTAGCACTCACACACGTACACCACACTTCTGTAAACACGTAGTTGTCGTGCGTGAATAAAATCGGCCATTTTAAAAGAGGCCTGAGATTTGTTATTAACATTTTTTTCAAATTTCAATTATAAGAGGCAACGGTGGCCTATAGACGTTGTAGGCGCGCCACTATTTGTGGTCGGGCTATTAGACCTGATGACCGGACTGTTCCGGGCCGGAACACGACAATGTCATTATGGCGACAGGAATAGGTAAAGTGGTAGAACCCAATCACAGCATCATGTTATTTTGTGTTGGCTGGATTAAAACTCTGTATAAAGAGATAAACTCGCCTTATGTGCATTTTCTTTTGTCTCTTTTTTTCTTTTTTTTTATTTTCTATTAAATAAATAAAAAATATTATAACATAAATTATATCAACTATTAATTCTTTTATTGTATACAAATTCATATTACAGAACCATCATTTACAGATAGAATACAGTTCATAAGATACATATTTAAAAACAAATAAGAAGTTTGAAGATAAAAAAATAGGCCTAGGCCTAAAATGTCAGCTAAACACATTTTTAAATTTTATGAAATTTTTGTCTGTCTGTCCGTCTGTATCCCGGCCGCAATTCACGCTAAAACTACTAAACCTATAGTGAGGAAATTTGACTAGCGGGTAGCCTATGTGTTGAGGTAGGCTACTGTTTATCCTGTTTACTTAAGGGAGTTCTGTTGGAAACGGAAAAAGCCAAAATCTAAATTTGACTTTAATTCAGGAACGTGCAGTCCGGTTTCTTTCATAGTTTTTTTGTCTAATGGAATAAAGTTTACAACGTATGCCGTATTTTTTCCAAGTTTTGTAGTTCAGAAATTACAGCCACAACAATTCTGACTATGAATGGTCGAATACCACCTTGAGTTGAAAACTGAAACATACGGAGATCTTTGAACATATATTATATCATTTTGAAATGGTTAATAGAATAATCTAGATATAATAATTTTAAACTGGAAGATAACCGTTATAAAATAAGAAAAACCTCAAATCAGGTATGTGTGTAAAAGTTTTGTTTTTTTTTTATTTTATTTATTGATATTATCTGTGTACAATATTATCTATGTGCAAGCGTTAAATATATTATTAGACATTTTAACCATAGTTTTACCTTGAACTTGTACCGTAGCATGTGACGTAGTGGCCCATATGTTCTCCACCACCACACCTAAATAACAGTGTAGCCGTCACTCGTCATAAGGTCAACGATTCGCAATATGGCGCAGTCAGTTAGTACTATTTATTTTAACTATTTAAGCATAACTAGACAAATTGAAAAACAAAACATTTCATATCACATCATTGTACCTAATATTGTTGGTAATCGTGGGTGCATATGATGTACCTCTGCCTAACCTTCCAAAGATATGGGCTTAACGATATTTATTTATTTTTTTATTTGTAAGCATTTTCAAACACCTCTAAATGTTGCATAAAATTCAAATGTTTTTAATAATAAAAAAAAACATAATTAATATTTTTGATTAATTAGATGACAATTATAAAATTCTCATCATAATTTTATTATAATAAGTTAAATGTAATAATATTAATACGTTTGTTATATTATATAAAGCAATTAATTTTTAACCCAATTCAATTGATATGTTTAGGGTTCCGTATCTAGGGTAAGTACAGAACCCTATTATTATCCGTTATGTGTCTGTCTGTCAGCAGGCTGTATCTCATAAATCGTAATAGATAGAAGGTTGAAATTTTCACAGATTATGTATTTCTCTTGCCTCCATTACAAAAAATGCTAAAAACGAAACAAAATAAGTATTTGAAGTGGGTCCCTATACAACAAAATGTATTTTTGCTGTTTTTACAGGTTGTTGTACAGAACAGTGCGCGAGTCCGACTCACACTTGGCTGGTTTTTTTAAATGACTTATTATTTTGTCTTGTTTTGAGTCTCTTTATACGAGTGAAATCGTAAAGAAATGTATGTAGCTAACAATATCATAATGAATAAAACTGTAAAACTACAGAAACACGGACATACCCCAGTTCGTTTATTATTACGGAGAGACGTCACTTAAGGTGCCGGCGGATATATTAAAAAGTCTTATTTTCCATTGCGTAAAATCTACTTCGATAAAGTTGATCAATCAATATAACACATTATTCCATACTAATAATTAGAATAGATTAAAGCCTAAATAGTCTAGCAGTTGGTGCTTTGAACCTTCATTCTGTAGTCCAGGTTTAAATCGTGCCGTGTATCAATGAGTTTTTCAACTTATGTACATTTTCTAAGTGCTTTTACGGTGAATGAAACCCGTATACAAATTCGACCTAATGTAGTATTGGGTCTGATTCCTCTTCTGAGTTGCAGAAGTCAGATGGCAGTCGCTCTCTGTAAAAACTGACGCTTTGTCCATGAATACCCTAGATTAGGTAGCTTACCCGAATTATCTAATATAGAAACGGGATAATGCTAAAACTAAACATTATCTAGTGAGCCTAAGGGAACAGTATTATTATCAATTATTATTATATATAACACAAACAATTCGCTACACACTGTCCTTTTTAAATTTCACTTAAAACCAAATTTTACTAGTCATTTTGTTCCCATTTATGCCGAAAACAAGAACACCCTATTTCTTGTGGCCTTATATGTTTTATTATATATTACTAAAAGTGTGATGTAGGACCCAGTTATTTATTAAATAATTGACTACATAAACATTTTTATTAAACATTTTTATTACAACATTAAACCTGCCATACCATATATACATAACCTACCATAATCAAATTATTGAAAGCGTTGGTATCAGTAAATAAAATCATTAAAAATAAATTGTATTTTGCACAATTAAAAAATTAACTTTTGCAGAATCCACCGGCATCTTAACATCATATAAACAATGCTTGATGACAGTCTTATACCATAGATAATAAACCTAAAAAATTATTAACCTCGTAATAAAAAAAATCGTCATTCACATATGACCAAAGAGTAGGCAGAGGTATGCAGTCATGATTATCCGTTGATATTCGAAATATAGGGTAAAAAATCCTGAGTTTCCTCGCGATGTTTTCGTTCACCATACTAACACTCAGAAAATGTACTTAAGTTGGAAAAAGTCATTGGTACATAGCGGGGTTTGAAACTGAACTACCGAAATGGAAGTTCGAAGCGCGTACCACTAGGCCACTGAGGCTCTAATCTGATATATGTTAAATATTATGGTTTTATGAAACTTTCACTCATCAAAAAGTGAGAGAAAACTTAATTGTGTTTGTTATAACATTTTAATGTGTCTAATTAGTCTATATACATATTAATTTTGGAGTAAGTACAGTGGATCTAGGGCGGCATTGTTCGGTCTTTCGTGAGACTCTACATAAGGCATACATAAGAACAATAATATTTATTCGCACCTAAATTTCTTTATTATTTTATTTTTATAACCCATGTGTATTTTAATTTAATTTTTTTATTTAATCACTTATTTTATACAGAATTAAATAATAATTAAATATAATTGACTGTTGTTTTTATGGTTTCCACAAATCTAGACATTGGATATTTTTTATAGAGTGGGATTGAAAAAAGTTTCGGTAAAAATTAAAAAGTACACGTTCCGATGGTTTGTCCATATGTAATGAAAGAAATATTGACAAAACAGATATATGTATAATGCGAATTTGGATAGTTAACCGATGTATTATCCGAGGGTGGTTTTGAGTCTCCGAAATAAACGAGTTTGTATGCAGAGAAGTGAATGTGGAGAAAACTTGGCAAGTATGTAGGAATCGTGATACTTGGCAATCGTTTCTCTCTGCCTCCCCACAAGGGTCCTAGCGTGAAGTTATGTATGCATCTATGCAAATAAAGAAAATTGGAGTGTCTGTGTTGAATACTGTAACAATCGCTTTTTACTAAATGCATGTGTATGCTTATGAGGTACTATATACCAAAACAGTATTATTTAGAATTTTCGTCTGTTTATGTGTCTGTTAGTACCCGCTAATCTCTAAAACGGCTAAACTGATTTTACGGAATTTTCACTAATAGACAGCTGATGTAATAAGGAATAGTTTAGGCTACTTTTATTTTAGAAATGTAGATAATAAATTAGTGATTAAATGAAAATGCCAATGAAGTTAAGGGCACAACTAGTTTTTCACAAATATGTTGTGATGGCCTTCACTTAACATTTAGTGTTTATTTCATTTAAATCGGTCAACATATACAATAATTATGTCAATCACGTAATATGTTTCAATTTAAAAAGATCTCTGGTATCATAATTAAATAAAAACGCGGACGCAGTCGCAGGTACAGCTAGTAAAACATAAAACACGAAAAATACTTTAAAATATTTCAGCCATAAATAAACAGATCAGACCATAAATCTAAAGGTCCTATAAACGATCTATCCTCAATATCAAAAATCTCATAGGGCTCTCATAAGACCGGTTCATTTTGACTTATGGCCGTTTTCAATAACCTATCAAAGATAAGAGATAGGGCTACCTTAGATTAGTAACCAGGCAACTACTGTTATTTTTCAATAATTAATAATCTTAGCAACAATCAGTTAACAGGCAACCACTGTTATTTTTCAATAATTAATAATCTCAGCAACAATCAGTTATCAGGTAACCACTGTTATTTTTCAATAATTAATAATCTTAGCAACAATCAGTTACCAGGCAACCACTGGTATTTTTCAATAATTAGTAAAACTTAGCAACAAAACTCTAGTAAGCCAATCTCAAACTCTAGATAGCTTATTGATAACGTCGATCAGTCAACTCCACAAAACTGGCAGAAAGAGAAGTTGGCCAGTTAAGAAAGAGTTAGCAATACTACATATTGGGGACATGTCTTTGTTAGGAGTGTTATCTTCAGAATTGCTACTTTCATAGAACATACATCCTTTTGTCTCAAAAACCATATTATATATTTTAACTTGCATTATAAAAAAACTGATTGAAATTACGCATAATTCAAATGTCATTTTTTTTGTTTGAAATAACGGTTTTACTTGTTTTTTTTATAAAAGTGAAAAAAAATCAAAAATATACGTCACAGTTTACAAACCAAGGGTTTACCCACAATCAGACCACAGACTAAATTAAACAGTCTCTAATATCTTAGATAGCAATACTTTTTTTGCACAGCCACAAACAATCTTACATATTTTTTATGTAGGATTTAATCGGGTGATTACGACTGTAATAAGATTATTATATTTCCTAATATAATAAAATTATTATAATTATATAAAGAAATGTTATCTGTAAAAACTGCTGTATTTTGAAAACTTTTTATACGCGTTTGTACTATTTTGCAGCATATGAAAAAAGAACCGAATGCCAGCTGTTCCAACTCCGTAAAATTCTCGTATTACAACTTGCTCAATTAGCAATATTAAGAAAAGAAGACGACTGTACTTTATCTTGGTCACAGACTATTCGCGAACATAATTCCGTCGCAATCACCTCCGTATACAATGAAATCTCATTGTTTTTATCCATTTTGTATCGGATTAGCTATCCGCCCCAGCTCGGGTGGCAATATAATGCATGCTATGTATAACACAATCTATTACAAAAAACCCGCTTAAAAATCCGTTGTGTAATTTTTAGGATGTAAGCATACATAAGAACTGACAGCTGCAATCAACTTCATTTTATATTATGTAGTAATGATGTCACCTTTGTGTTCGAGTAGAATCGGTGTCCGACTTTTAGGGCAACTTCTTCTTAAATGATTTTCAGTTTATGCGAAAAAAAAGTTGACGAATATTGGATTTTTGCCTAATATGGCGATGGACTTAACAAAGTAACAGTTTATAATTGCCTTTTTATGAAAATAAAAGACAAAAAAACTGGCAGATTTGCTGATATACAGCTATTTTACATAGCTCTCTTTCACTGACGAAGTCACGGGCAGAGCTAGTGACTAATATTGATTTCTAATTTTAGAATTTGATAAACTGATTCATCTATGCTGTGGGCCCCGTCCGAGCGGATGTACCAGCCGATGTCCCACTATCGCAACTGGTTGAAGTACTTTCTTTTGGATTTCACACTTCCGCTTGCGGGCCTCCACGCGCGACGTCTGTATTCTACCATAGCATATTTCCATTAAAAGCATCAGACCTAATACAATATTAGACTACTAGGTCTCTCTTCTTGTTCCTACCTTATCCTGGTCCTATTCATAAATAAAAAAGTACCTTCTACAGTGCAACCTCGATATAACAAATCGGAAGGGAACAAATAAATATTCGTTATATCAAGTAATTCGTTGAACTGAG
>DVZL01003413.1:0-14018 GCA_018236625.1 Lasaia peninsularis
TACCTCTTCGGGGATAATAGGCGTGAAGGTACTTTACTTTTAATATATTAATTATTTATTAACAAATAAAATATAAATTTAATAATGAAAGCTATCGCTCACATTTCCGGATAGTAATAATAATAAATACCACTGGAAAAATTACACAAATTGATCTAGCCCCATAGTGAGTAAATTATATGCTTGTGTTAAGGGTGTTAGACAATGATACTAATACATAGAATACTACTAATATAAATATGAACGGGAAGATTTGTAAGAATGTATGTATGTATGTATGTAAGTACGTATGTATGGATGAATGTCTGTTGTTCTTTCACGAAAAAACTGCTGGACGGATTTGGACGAAACTTTACAGTAAGATAGCTTTTACTTGTGAATAATACATAGGTAAGCTACTTTTTTAACGACTTGTTTAAAAAGAGGGTATGTTTGCACGCAATAAGTATAAGTCGTAAAAAATTTCGTTCCTTGAAAATTATCGATGTCATTGAATTAATTCACGGAGAGCTAGTATTTAAATAGATATTAGAATAAATTTAATTAGCACCGTCACCCGAAAACACCGTCATAGACATCAATGTTCATTTGTGTGCCTTTATCCGTCTGGATTCGAACCCAAGCCCCGTTTTGGTGGCGGTAGGCATATCCGCTAACCTCTCGACAAATGTGTCAAAATATTATAAATAATTCTATTGTTGACTATTAGGTTTGTATTATGAATATAACATGACACATGATGTTTATTATGAGGTTGTATTCGGGATTAGCGGGGTTACGTATTTTAGTGTAATTGTGGTTTCTGGTTATTATAATGAATCATTCAAATTAATCCAGGCCCAAATTACTGGTTATTGTTATAGTCAAAGGGAAATTTGTTATTTACGTTTTAATCCGTGTTATGAATTATATCCATTCTATTATAGCATAATGATCATTTTGAAGATAAGATTGAGTATAAATACCTACATGTAATTAATATTGATACAGTTTGAATTTGATTAAAGAAGTCATGGTTGCCGGGGAGTTTGTTTCGCTGTTTCTTCTCCTGACTTGCAAGGTAGTACAAAGTAGTGAGACTTTAATGGGGTGGCTAGGGAGTTTGTTTTGTCGTTTTTTTCCTGACTGGCTAGGTTTGGAAACAGTGGTAGTTTATGGTGACAGGGTTAAAATAAGTCGGGTGTAAATTAATGTTTATAAATAATAAGATAATTAGTATAATAATAATATAATATATAGTATAATAAATATAAATTACACCACATTGTGGTAAAATATGTTTGTAGAATTATTAAAAACTTCTGTTTTATTTTTTTTAACAACTTTTAACACACGTATTTGGCAAATAAATCATTTTCATTTCATTTCATTCCATGGATTTGGGAAAGTTAAAACGGGTTACCTGTTATTCTAAGAGACCTCAAGTGGTACGCTGCCTATTTCAGACAGTGGGAGTATAGACGAATGTTACCAAAGTCCCAATGGGGTTTTATTTATTTATTTTCATTCAATAGAGTACACTTTAAGATATTATATAAATTTCATATCCTTTTATCTTGTCAAAAATGGCATGGAAATATTAATATAATCATTAATAAAAAGTGATTTAAATTTTTAGTTTGTGCCAGTCTGATAGAAGATAGTTCATAAGGTACAGCCTGATGACAGAAAGATAGACAGGGAAGTCTTAATAATAGGATCAAATATGACAACGCCGAACCCTATTGTTATGATAACAGTAAGTTACTGCACAGTTACCACCAGTGGTCTTATTGATGGCGTAACCTACGCTTACTAAATCTACATAGACTAACAGAACTCTTTATCGAGTCGGCTTAAAAAAGAAAAATATCAGTTAACGAAGGTTGTGATAGGTAATATAGATGTTACGTATAAATGGGTGGGGCATGTCAACAAACAAGTGTATTCATGTTAACACACTTAACAGCCGAGTGGTGATTAACCGGCTTGACCGGGGTCGAATTTACAATGATATATAACAAATGGAATAGACATTTTATTTGTGAAGTAACGCTCGCAGACCGCATTAGTAATAGTGTGAATAGAGAAATAGTGGGATTGAAAGAAAGTGTCGATGTAAAAATGCGTAAAAATCCAATAATTCGGTCATGTAGAAATAATTAAAGATGAAAGATTGATAAAACAGATATACAATGCGAAAGTGCATAAATGTAGGTGCCCGGGGAGATCTCGGTTTACATTTCACGGTCAAATTGCTCGTGTCTTTTCCGAGGGTGGTGTCAAGAGTTTCCAAAATCGTTGTCATTGTAAGAGGAAAGTAATGAACGTGGAGTAATGAACTCTTACATTAATTATTATTTCTTCCTTTTATATTAAGATTAATTATATAATATTTACATTTTCAACCCAGTTATCCATCCTTTGGAAGAAAAGCGCTAGGAACTTGTAATACAGGTATACTATAAACCAACTACAGGCACCAGACTACCACAATTGCATCAGTTCTGGTTACTGGTTACGAGAAATGTAGCCAGGAAAAAATTATTAACTACTAGAGCTAAAAATTATTATGGTTGTAGGACATCTGCTTATATTGTACCCCACCTCATTAACGATTTACCTGATAGCTTAAAGCAAACTATAACTGAAAGAAATTTAAAGAAAACCTTAAAGGATCATTATTTACATAACATGATTAAGTAAATATTTTATTTATTTATTATAGGCTTGCATGCGCTCGAAAATTACATGATACTTTGTATATGTGTGTATCTATGTGTGTGTTTATTCAACGCATATATACATATGCATATTTATTTTATTATTGTGTCACTGATTTTTGTTTTCAATGTAATACCTCATAAGGACCTCTGTGGTCTAAGAGGTATGTTATTAAGCTTACTTTGTTTTTAATCTTTTGAAAAATAAATTAAAAAAATATAACCTTACATACATACAGTTTTATACTTTTGCCTTCTTATATTGTTGATTGAATAAATGGTCTATTATTATCAACTAGCGGCCCGCCCCGGCTTCGCACAGGTATACAATCATGTTATATAAAAACCTTCCTCTTTAATCACTCCATCTATTAAAAAACTCCGTTGTTTAGTTATAAAGATTAAAGCAAACATAGGGACAGACAGAGAAAGTGACTTTGTTTTATAATATGTAGTGATACACTCGATACTTTCTGCCTAACTCGCAAAAGGACTGGCCTGAAGATAATATGTGTGTAAGTATGTAAGATATAATTAAGGATTATTCAAACAAAGTACAAATGGTTTCTCTGGTTTCCTGTACTAGTTTACTAAAATTTCTTTATATAGATTTTTAGCTTTTTTATTTAGAGTCATAGATTATGTATTCGTGCTACAATGCCACTAGACAACCCATCTGCTATATTTGTTGTCATTTTTTATTTGATAAAAAATATCTTTCATACATTAACCAGCTCGGTGAAGGTCATTGTATAGCGGGATCCTATACTACAAATTATCCGTACATCCGCTCTATGCGCCACAGATAACCTATGTAAATTTGACATTAATGCAAATAATATAATATTTTTTCTGACAAGGGTTAATTAAAAGAGACGTGTCGTTTCCAGGTAACGTTAAATCTATGTTATTCTATCGTGAACCTACAGCTTACATGCTCGCAAATGTAAACTCGCCGATGATTTACGAGCTCGCCAACTTTGTTGTAAAATATTTACAAAAATTAACTTGTTATATCCGGATTTATTTATAATTCCGGTAATCTATGACCGGAAAATGCGGGCGTACCCTTACCGGTTATAAAATATGGTCTTAATTAATATCACAAAGATTGTGTACCTAATTTTTTTTTATATAAAATATGAACCCAACACTTTTTTACGCCTGTAGATAAAGTATTCTAATGTACTTTAGCGGCAGACAGTCATCTTCTTATGTTCGTAAACGTAGAGTATTCTAATGTTCTAATTTCTACTAGATTCTTCCACTAGTAATGTTGGAACCTTAATCACTCTAAGTCTGTATTCATATAGAATATTCTAAAATACTAGAATATTCCACTAGTGAGGGACAGACCTTTTATCACTCTACATTTGTGGATAGTGTATTTTAATTGAATTAGATTATTCCACAAGTAACAAGAGACGGAACCGTTCTCTATCCCTGTAGATAAAGTATTATAATGTACCAGATTATTCTACTAGCGAGAAATAGAACCTTCATTATTATAGAGATCGAACACCTTCCCATAGAGTATTCTAATGTACTAGAATATTTCACTAGCGAGAGATGGAACCATCTCCTTCTTGTGCCTGTAGTTATCTGCTCCTGTAGAAATTAAATAAATTATTCCATCAACAAGAAATAGGATTGTCACCTCCCTATCCCTGTATATAAAGTATTCTAATATACTATATTACCCCACAAGCAAAAGCCGGGATCTTCATCACCCTAAGCTTGTAGATAAAATAATAAAATGTACTAGATAATTCCACTAACAAGAGATGGAACCGTTACCTCCCTATCTCTGTATATAAAGCGTTATAATGTACAAGAATATTCCACTAGTGAGAGATGGAATCTCATCACTCTACGTAGAGGTAGAGTATTCTAACGTACTAGATTATTCCATTAACATTCCATTCCGTACAGATTATTTCTTTAGCAGAGACAATCATCTCATTCTTATGGCTGTATTTTTTATGGGGAAAGACAGCAAACAAACACACGGGTATCCTGACGGTAACACATGCGTGGTCTATGGACACTATAAATATTGTAGGTATAAATGTTGTAGGTTCGTCACAGTCTGTGGTCGGACTTTTAGACCTATGTGCAAATCTACCGACTACCTTACGACAATATTGTGGTGGTAATAAGAATAGGTAAGGCGGTGGCTCCTGGATCCCCGGCGACTTTTCACCACCAGTGGTCATGTTGGTTCGTCTTTTACGAGCTGCCTAATCGAAAGGCGGATGGACAAGGAAAACGTATACAGATATTCTAATGTAATAGATTATTCTACAAGCATGACCATTTAAATACGCCTCTTGGTAAAGTATTTTCTGCGCTCGTACGCAAATTTTAAACAGAAACTTCAGTATTCTCAATCAAAACGAAATGAATACTGATTTCGAGTACATTTCTATCCTTATGAACTCCGTGGCACATTTCCAATTCCGTCTTCCTCTCGTCCGAACTCTCTAGTGTGAATAAAAACGACTTATTTTTGTACGGAATATTCGTATTCCGTAAAAAAATTCCGTACAAAAATCAATACCTAATCGTTATACAAAATAATAAATATATAAAAAAAAACATTTGATATGTAGTGTGTTTGTTTTATTTCGAATTAAAAGCGTATGACATTGTTAAATATGTATTAAAAAAATCCGGCCAAGCGTGATTCGGACTCGCACGTGCAGAGTTCTAATATCTGTAAAAAACGGCAAAAAAATCACGTTTGTCCCGAATGTCTTTCAAATATTAATTTTATTTAGTTTTTAGTATTTGTTATTGTAGCGACAACAGAAATATGTCATTTGTAAAAATTTCAATTTTGTAGCTATGTTCATGAGGTACAGATAGACAGATAGACGAACAGTAGAGTCTTAGTAATAGCCAATAGGAATCAGTTTTTACCCTTTGAGTGCGGAATCCAAAAAATAGACTAATTTTGTTACTGAAACAAGTATTATATTTTTCTCTATATTACATTTTTTAGATAAAACGATTGAACAGAAATATAATCTTTTTAATCCTGTTATCTAAGTAACTTTATATTAAAAGTCACGAGCAACAGCTGGTGTTCACCTGGTGGTGGAACATCTCCGTGATCCGCCCTGGGCGGAACACTGCCACGATTTCCTCCCTCGATAATCACGACCCTGTCCTAAGCCGAGGTTCAGTCTCATTGGAGACACCCTTAAGACGGGGGGCATCTAGCCCCACCCACGTAAACTCTGGCTGAGCACTCTGCTCGCCCACTATCCCGGTGAAGTTGAAGAAGTCCTTAAGACATACACAACGATTAACATTTCGAAAAAAAAAAGCAACAGCTGGTAGATATATTTTGCCTTCTAACACATTTTTTTAAATTTATAAATATATAAAACTGGCTGATTTGGCGAACTTCATACCGCCTAAAAGTCAATTAATTTCGTGTTACCTTTTATTTTAACTAATTTAGGAATAAATGAACGTAATACGATAATACAAAATAAATATTAATATAGATAGATATATAAAAGTATTTTATTATGATAAGTAATACATACAAAAAGAGAACAAAACTAAAATGAGTTAAAAGACGCAGTTAGTCCCGGATTTTCCCCGTGTTAGTCCTCTGTGTAGAATAGACCTTCTAGTAGGAACTTGGAGCAACTCGCAAGAGGCAAGCATAGGTTTTCTAGGTCACTACCAACAGGACCACTGGTGGAACCATCAGGAGAGCCGTGTGCCTGCTCGCTGTCTTACAAAAAAAGCTTCTTAGAAAAAGCTTTTATTATTTTTCGAGTTGCTCTTAACGAGCCTTCATTTGATACCCATATTTAAGAAGTGCTTTAAAAACAACTATTCCGCCATCTTGGTTGGTCCGCCGTATGACGTCATGTGCTTTATCGTGCATTGTTATTCAAACTAATTATGTATACAAAATTTCAGCTCAATCGGGTGAAGATATCTACTTCATAATTGAATTCTAAGATTCCACCCGAACATACATACATAAATACAATGCAAGTTAAATAAAAGCTTTTAATTTTAAAAACAATAACTTTTGCATAGTTTTGATCATAGACTACTACTTTGGATACTGCACTTTTCAACCTTTGTGATTATTTATCTTAGAAAAATCATAGACAGCATAAAAATACATTAAAAGACAAAAGTTGGGCACCGACTAAACTCGACTCGACAAAAGGGGATATGCTACAAAAAAAAATCACACAGATAATAAAGAGTGATGAAAAATCCGGACCAACCTTTTATTTTCTTATCCAAAGTATCATAACTATGCTCGTAACATATTATCCCTGTGATATATTTCATGCTGTTATCACAAATAGTGACAATATTTTCATATAACAAACCAAATAATCGTGAAATTTATCAAAGTAATGTTCAGTGCTGTAAATATATCATAAACACAATGTATATGCTGTTTTCGATGTTTGTTCGGTGGCAAAAGGGTATAAACACATAATTATTATGAAACTAGCCGATCTGATGGTACACAATATAAAATATATATTATCTATAAAATTAATAAAATTGGAGTGTCTCTAGCATTAACTGCTTTTTACTAAATGCTTATTTATGTATGTTTACAAGGTATTTATAAGAGGATAATATTTTTTTAGATTTTTCACACTTTAAATTAGAAACACATGTACTTTTTCACATATAACTTATAAATGTTATAAGTTATATTTGAAAAAGTACATGTGTTTCTAATTTAAAATATGAATGTGTGGAAGTTTCACTAAGCGCCAACGATGAACAATATTATAGAATACATTTTTAGAATTTTTATTCATCTGTCGGTTTGTTTCCGCTAATCTCTGAACGGGTAGACCGATTTTGACGGGACTTTCGCTGGTTGACAGTTGATGTAATAAGGAGTAACTAAGGCATTATTTAGATAAATTGAAACGCGAACATAATCGCGAGCACAGCTAGTAAAAAATAAACTTATTTCGATATTACTTTGCTGGTTTGACCATTAAATAAGGAAAAAGAGAGTACCTGAGTTATCCCACCGGACGCATGCCATAACTTCGAATAAGAGAAATAAGAAAACGCAGTTGTACCGGTTTTGTTAGCCACCATCAATATCTCACAGAAGATTAAATAAGCCGGATTCCCAGCGTGCTTTGAATATGTAATGTATAAATAGTTGTAGTGTCCATTGAATACAAAGTAGCCGCTAGTCCCGCCGAGGTCGCAGTCCGCACGCAATCTATTACGTCTAATCACAGTACTATTTCGGTGATAAAAAAATATGGCGCGAGATCCTATAGTTTAATCCAATAACATGTAATAAAAGATAAAATGTATAAATACCCTCACGCCCATTTCCTTGTAGAAGTAGGCAGAGGTACGCAATTGAAAGAAAATGGTGATAATTCCTCTGCACGCTAACTAAACTTATTTCAGAATAATTGTTTTTATTTAAATATTTTATTTTATACATTTTCAGAATTTTTTTTCCAAATAAAAGCTTATTACACCAGCTGTCTGCCAGTGAAAGACCTGTCAAATTGGTCTAGTCGTTTCAAATATTAGCGGGTACAAACAAACAGACAGACGAGGCGGAACACACAGACAATATTGTTTTGGAAAATGTATCGTTAGTAAAAAGTGGTTATTTTAACATTACATACAGACACTTCAATTTTATTTATTTGCATAGATATTTGTTCAAAAGTACCAAAAGTGTCTCTGCCGCAAATAAGCGCATGATCTTAGAAGCTTTGGGAGATTTCTATGAAATGTAGCTAAAAACCATTCCTAGCATGTAATTCAAAGAAATTCACATCAATATCAGTCCATTCGTTTAGGAGTTACAATGCCATCGACACACTTCATATCCCCGTTATTTTATGTACTTACACACATAAAACATATCTTCATGCCAGACCCTTTGCGGGTAGACAGAGAGTATTAAATGCCAAGTGTCCCGATCGTTACATACTTGTCTAGATTCAATCAAACACCTCGGTTGCGGAGCCTCTTGACACCACCCTCGGATAATACGAGAGCTATTTGGTCGTGGAATATCAACCTAGGTCTCCCCGGATACCTACATCCATCCATATTCGCAGTATATATCTTTTTTGTCTTTAATTCTTTGCACATAGGTACCCAACCATCAGAGCATGACCTTTCTTATTTTTACACCAACATTTTCTTTCAATCCCACTCTTTCTCTGATCTGAATATTACGAATGCGGTCCGCGAGCGTTACTTATCTATACTAATATTACAAAGAGGAAAGATTTGATTGTTTGTTTGTATTGAAAAGATTCCGAAACTATTGGACCGATTCGAAAAATTCTTGTACCATTAGAAGCCGACATTATTCCTGATGAACATAGGCTACTTTTTACCCCGGGAAAATGCTTCATTCCTACGGGAAAACGGGTAATGGGTGAACAGGTAGTAAGAATTATCTTTCCGTATTTATCTATTTCACATAACTCCTAAATGGCTAAACTGATTGTGTTGAAATTTTATACGGATATTTCGGTGGTTTTCTGTATGATTTGAAAATACATTTGGTCGCCACGTATCGGAGGTGGCGTTGCTGTCATTATGTCAACTATGAACTAACCAAGCGAAGCCGGGTCAGACAGCTAGTTTTATATATTAACCAAATAAATGTTGATAAATATATTATATCTGGGTAGCTACAAAATGTACACCAAGCAACATCACTAAACCGTTTTTGATAATTAACAGATAATAGTCCACTTGAGTTATAAGAATCATTATATGCTTTCAAAGATATCCAGCGATTCTCTTCTGAGCACACAACAAAAGGCCTTTTGTTGATATCCGTTTTGTAAGGGAAAATGGCTGCCATTCTTGTTCTATTATTCATATATCCAACTTATATGTAAAATATATTTTCCCGAATCATTCGGTTATAAAGATTAGTATAAGACAAACTTTATCATAGCTTCACTGCATTGCTCGTCAAGGACCTACACGCAAAGTCATCAACCAATTAGTAACGTGTTCGACTCCCGACGGGGGCAGGCATTTGAAAAACATGGATGTTTGTATTACTGGGTGTTTATCCATATACGAGTAGGTATATATCTAAATCTTAATGAGCACCTACGTCCTAAAAACAAAATCCGCATGCAAAATTTTGTCATTTTTGAGATGAGTGCGACACGTTTCGATTTTATTCATAAATGTCATTTCTTATTACATAAGTTGTCTGCCAGTGAAAGTCCGCTCAAATTCGGTCCAGCTGTTTAAGATATTAGTGGATACAAACAGATAGATAGACAGACCATATGTACCTTGTAAACATACACATTAACATATTACATACATACACTCCAATTTTATTTATTTCTATAGATATTATATTTGATATCTTGAAAATATCAAAGTGGGAGTGAGCTGTTACGAAAGTAGACCGTATTCGTAACGAGTACGTTCGCGGGAGTCTCGTACGTGACGTAGCTGATAAAATCCAGGAGAGTCTGCGGCGGTTAGGTCATGTAGTTCGAAAATAAGGGAGACTTGGGGAATGACTATGTGGGTAACAAATGCATAAAAGCCATTAAACCAACTGGCGTCGGTAAAAGAGACCGACCCAAGTTATTCTACTATCCAGACTGGAACAACATTGTCAGTATGGTAGTAATAGGTAAAACGTTGCATCAGTGATCTCGTTGGGAGTGATCCGTAAGGGATAAGTTATAGTATTTACTTTCCTACGTTCCTTGAATGTTTCTGAGTTTTATTTCCATAAAAACCTTCTCCTGACAATGTATGACTCCTGACAACATATGAGAATTGGAAAGGTAGGTATAGGTGGCGTCGATAAAAGGAGCTGACCTAAGAAACGCTGGCTGGATATCGTAGAACAAGACATGAGTGCCAATGGACTCAAAATTAAGGATGCGTGGAAGGAAGTGGAGGAGGAAAAGTAGTAAAGCGGACCCTGGGTTTCCTCGCTTAAGCGTGGGCAGCAACCGGGAATAATCGCTAAGATGATGATGACGTGGGGAAAGAATGCCTGGATCTAAATGTACCTAGTGAAAAATCTCTGGAAAGACCCAAGTAAAGATGAATATGAAAGCCAATAATTGACATAGGATGCTCGAAATCTTGTAAAGTAGATAAAGAGGATTAGGAAAGCCGACTCTTATTCAAAACCCCAACCAATGCCAGGTTGAAGGAGATTATTATCGTACCAGTAAGTCCTATGCTAAAGAAATCTGGTGAAAAAGTATTCATAAAATCCTAGCGACTCAGTATGCGCTTGACTACGTATAAAGTGAAAAAAGTTTTAATTTGACAGCACCATCCCCGTCTGGAAAAGATTCAATTTGACAGCACAATTTCAATTTGAAAAAAGGTTCAATTTTACAGCAAAATCTCTATTCACAAAATGATCCACCATTTATTGAAACCATTTGTTGTACAACAGCTGTATCGATCCTGTGAAAACTGCACATAAACCATCTTTTAAATAGTCCGAACAAATCCTAAGCATTTGATTTGGATAGGTGAGCCCGTTCTTGAGTTATAATATTACAACGAATAATGGCATTGATTTTTATATATAAATAACTAGCTGTTGCCTGCGGCTTCGCCCGCGTGTACAAACAAAATCTAGGCAATGAAAACGAATCAGTTACATTAATTTATCATCAAAACATTTCCATATAAATATTCATCCCCTCCTCTAACCCCTCCCCTCCTTTTTTTGAAGAAAAAGTAGTCTTTGTCCTTCCCTAAGGTCAACTCTATCTCTGTACTAAATTTCATCAAAATCGGTTTAGTGGTTTAGGCGTAAAATCGTAACAGACAGACAGAGTTACTTTCGCATTTATTATATTAGTACGGATTACGTTGATACAACTCTTAACAAAAAAGGCAAGGATTTTTGTAGATAATTTCAAGAGGAATAATTCTTTCATACATATATTTTTTTCTTATCTTGAACCGTTTTCGCAGCGCACGCAACGGAAGCCCTCAAGGATGAACAACTTCCCCCGTTTTTTTCACATTTAGCATTATTTCTTCGCCCCTAATAGTTGCAGCGTGATGTTATATAGCCTAAGCCTTCCTCGATAAATGGTCTATTCAACACAAAAAGAATTTTTCATTTCGAACCAGTAGTTCCTGGTATTAGCGCGTTCAAACAAACAAACTCTTCCGCTTTATAATATTAGTATAGATAAGTGGGAGAGATTTGCGATGACTTGGTACCACCGCCTTACCTACTCCTGCCGTAATAGCGTCAGTGCTCGCCATTGTCACGTTCTGGTTTGGAGGGTATGGTAGCCGGAAAACTTTCTCACGCAATAGGCTTACCCTCCCAGCCTCAGGTTGGTAACGCATCATTTCCACCTTTGGTGTCTATAGGCGACGTAATTCTAACCATCAGGAAATTCGTCTGCTTATTTGCCTTCTATTATCATAAAAAAGTCACTCTGCGCTAAAACTAGCGTCCCGGGTAAATCCCCTAGATTAGGTCGCTGACCCCAATATCATCGGATATAAAAGTGGCATGAGGGTAGGACAAAGAAGACTTGCACATAATCATAAAACACCCCACACTTAAAGCTGGGAGGAAAAAATGACCTCGTGTGTCAAAGTCGGACATCTACTAAGCTTGACAATAGAGGCTATAACGCAACACTTTGTTTTCAGTGAGATAACTCATCAAACAACATATGCCCATCCTTGCTTGGTGGGAGGTTGTTATCTGGTCAGCCCCCTCGTTCCTACGCTAGTTCCTCCCTACCTCTTAGAAGAAATACCACATTGGCTGATAGTTTACTCAAAAGGTAATATTAATTATGTTTTTATCATTCCTGTTTTGTGCTACAGATAGGAATACACGTAAAAATTCTGATATTTTATTTTGTGGGATAAGGAAGCGAACAAGCACACGGCTCTCCTGGTGGTAAGAGACAACCGTGACCTATAGACACCATAGATGTAGAGGGTGCGCCGCTGTCCTGAGGCCGGCTAGGCTAGGTGGGCAAGTCTATCGGCTAACCTTTTCTCCGGACCGGAACACGACAATGTCATTATGGTGGTAGGATTAGGTACACTTGTATCAAGAACAAGGTTGGTCTTGTATGGAGTACTGCTGCCACCTTTGGGATGGATCAGCCAAATACCAGCTAGCTGCATAGGATTCGGTGGAAAAACGTGCTATGAAACTTTTTGGTTTTGCCGCTCTGACCGACATTAAATTGCAAGGCAAGCATTGCGGCGCAAGGTAGCTCGTTTGTCGGTTTTCTACAGAATACATTTCGAAAGAATTGCACGATCTGATTCATCCGGTCCCATTCCATCATCGGGAAACAAGGCGCGGGCAGTCGCTCCACCCTTATGTCGTAAATATATGTAGGCATGTTCCACCTTCGATCGCATCGTCACTTAACATCAGGTGAGATGGCGGTCAAATGCATTTCTATCATGTAATAAAAAAATCGGTGCATCCCTTGTCGGGCGAGTTGCTGCATAGCACTCTACCACCAGTGGTGTTGTCAATGACCTTGATAACCAATGCTCGCCTCTTGCGAGGTGCTTGGTAGAAAGGCAGATGGTATATTCTACACAGAGACCCAGACCAACACAGGGAAATTATTATTATTATTTCATTATTTTTTTTAAATAGCATGAGATTCTGACATACCTACTTTCCTTAAAAGAATATATGATAAGTATCAAATTTGTTATTACTTTGATGCAGCTGACCAAGAGTTGGATCATAAGCTGCGGTGGAGTATGTTCAGGCTCAGCGAACTGGACTGTTACTCAGATATGCTAACACGTCTGTACAAGCAGGAGCTGCAACTCATTGTCATGAAGTATGAACAATATAGGTGAGACTTTCAGCGGCTTCATCCTTCAGCATCATAATATTATTTTATACTCTCTTTACATTCCATTAAAAAGTCGTACTTCCTCTTAAAAATTTTTAAACATATAGGTCCTATATAAATTAAATATCAAAAAACTTTATATCACAAAGACCTTACAAGTGGTTCTTGCATTTAGTCTATATCAAAATCCAGTCCTTATATTGTCCACTACTGAAAATACGCCTCTCTACAAAACTAGATCCAGTCTGACACACGTTCTCGTCATTCATTGTGACTGTGTGATACACCTCTCCCCAACTTAATACCTCTACTCCAGTAGGGTCTAAAGTCCGGTCCAGAAGTTTCGATACCAATATCACCATGTACCAATGATTTTTTTTTTTTTTTGATATAGACTAACTTGTTGCTAACCGAGTGGTTCTTACAACTTCACCGGACTTTGTGGGCG
>DVZL01003414.1:0-14017 GCA_018236625.1 Lasaia peninsularis
CTAACAGCCCGACCACAGGGCAGCGGCGCACCTACAACATCTATGGTGTCTATAGGCCACGGTTATCTCTTACCATCCGGAGACCCGAGTGCTTGTTCGCTGTCTTATACCATAAAAAAATTAGAAAAATTGGCACATAGTGGGAATCGCGCTTAAACTACCAGAATGGAAGCTCAAAGCGCTAACCGCTAGGCCTTCGAGGCGTAATTTGTTGTGTGATTTATAATACGTTATTAATTTAAACACAGTTAACTAATCGAACCCATAAATTTGATATCATACAATCGTACAAAGTTTTTT
The DNA here is from genome assembly GCA_018236625.1 of Lasaia peninsularis. Classification (NCBI taxonomy): domain Eukaryota; kingdom Metazoa; phylum Arthropoda; class Insecta; order Lepidoptera; family Riodinidae; genus Lasaia; species Lasaia peninsularis. The sequence goes on from DVZL01003414.1 coordinate 301, forward strand.
CTTCTAAATATTTTCTTTAACCGCATTATAAATTAGGTCATTAAGAGAATAATTTATAACTCGATAAGCATAAATCGTTAAGGAATTGTATGTCGACAAACTCAGAAGGCCGTGTGTTTAGAATGTGTCATCAGCGGCATACGGACGCTCTGGCAGCGAGTGTATAGAGACAACGCTGTATTATTAAGATATATTTTATCAATTACAACGCAATGATATTTGAGTATAAAGTGGGCAATGATGGAAAATTTAATATAAATAAAAATTTGTCAAAAGCGAGTAGGACTCGCGCACGAAGGGTTCCGTACCTTTATCTATGAAAACAGCAAAAAATCACGTTTATTGTACGGGAGCACGCTTAATATATTTATTTTATTCTGTTTTTAGTATTTGTTGTTATAGCGGCAACAGAAATACATCATCTGTGCGAATTTTAACTGTCTAGCTACCGCGGTTCATGAGATACAGCCTGGTAACGGACAGACAGACAGACGGACAGTAGAGTCTCAGTAATAGATTTTCGTTTATTACCCTTTGGGTACGGCACCCTGAAAATAAATATAATCACGCCCATTTCCCCGAAATGGTAGACAGAGCTACATACTTGTGCACGCACGATTGACGACGATATCAGTTCCTATGACGAGTCAGAAGCAAGTCCGTCGCCCCGTCGGCACCCATCAACCAGAAAGGTTGTTTTTCAGATAAACAGAAAAAAACTTTATAATTATAAACCTTCACGACTACTCGTAACTAACATTTTTTTCTTTTCGACGAATTTTTAACAGGTTTTAAATAGCTTTGTATGTGAATATGAGTAAAAAAAATGTTTCTTTATTTTAATATATTATGACATTCTTTATTTGATTAATATTTTTGTATATTTTTTATTTTCCTTGTCAAATTTACGTTCTACGTTCAATATTACATAGCCGATTGTTGTCTTGTTGGTAATGATCCTGTTAACCTATGCTGACAACTCACGAGGGGCCAGTAGATGTTTTGGAATTTGTAATTGGAAGATTGAAATCTGGTTTTAATTTTTAGGATACCAAAGAAACATACAATAATATAGTTCTAAAAGCGAATCGATTAAAAGTATGGACAGCTCGAGTAAAGCCTTGGTGGAAACGGACTCCAACAACACCCGAAGACATCATCCTTAATGATGGTAGGATTTGTAATGATTTGGTATAAAGAATAAGGTAATTTAAAACATGAGTAATACAAAACGTGTGTATAATCGAAAAATATCTTTGACGAACTTAAAAAGACTGCTGTGAACCATTATTATGAATTATTTATTTTATTATAATATGTCATTTATCTTACTTTAGTTGGTTTGATTGTTTGTGCAGATTTTCCCGACGATTGATTGAGTATTCTTGAAATCTCCACTATTTCTTTGCTAACCTTCTTCAGACTTCATCAAACACAACAATAAAAAGAAAACCTGCAAATCGGTTCAGCCGTTCTCGAGTTTTGAGGTTAGCAGCACGTTTAGTAATTAATTTTAATTTATAAACCTAACGCAACATTAACACAATCTAATATGGCGTTCGATCCAAGATGGTGAACAATTGTTTTTGTGCTCAAATGTGTAAGCTCCGTACATTAAGGAATGTAAGTAAGTACATATATGACACATAATTCCTTACGGAAAATACACATTATCGCACACAATCCCATCATATTATTATCAAATAATACCGTTTTTTTAATAAATGAGGTAAAACTATTAGTTGGCCCCTCGTGGGCTCCCCAAGAAGGGTTTTGGGGAGTAGCTTGGAATAACATAATATGTCGTTTTATTTACAGTTTCAGTGAACATGTGGATGGGTGAACTAGTTGCAGTTATAGGTCCTAGGTGAGTGAAAATTCTTAAAGTGACGTAAACCTGTGATAATGTTTGTGTATGGAGGTAGTGGCTGGTAACAAATAGAACCTGCTACTTTTTATAACAACGACACTAACGTATCGATACACATGAAACAGTGCAGCTCTCGAGTCCATCAGTTGTAGCAAAATTGCAATGAATTTTCATGAATTTTTTGAGATTTGCTTTTCCTTTCTGCCACTTGTATCTACTTTTCTTATTAATTGTTAAAAGTAGTGAAGAATATAGATTTTAATCGTTAAAGAATAATACGCTGTAAGATGTCGTGCTGCCAATTAGACAAGGCGATATTCTTAAACGATTTACCCTGATTAAAATCACCGTGACACCTATTCCAGTATCTACGTCGGTTCTCGCTTTCGTCATGTTCCTGTTTAGCTGGTAAAATGTAGATAAAACAAAAAAAAATGTAATCAGACCATACATTCAGGCCATTTTAGGTCATACCTGATTACATGTTTATTTTTCGTTGTAATTTTATAACTAAAGGACGGGCTCGCCTACTTAAAACGAATGCTTAGGATTTGTTCTGACTATTTAGTATTTATGATTTATGAGAGGTTTGCACAAAATCGGTAGAGGGGTTCTTTATGATGGGCTATTTTATAAATGGAAGTTTTGTTGTCAAATTAAACCTTCTTTCAGATGGGGATTGTGCTGTCAAATTGAGATTTTTTTAATATTTCACTTTATACGTAGCGAAGTACGTAGCGGTCCGCTCATGTGTAATATATTTCATTTATAGTAATTACTGTCAGTTAAATCAATTTTTTTATTACATTGTAGGTAGGCATTTGACCGCCATCTCACATGATATTAAGTGACGATGCAGTTGAAGGTGGAACATGGCTTCCGAGATACACAGCCTCGCCACGGCCTTAAACATTATAGTTATTCCGCGAATACTCTCGCAGGCAGCGAATTCAACTCCTCAGCCGTTCGCATTAAAAATGATAACTCAAATGGTATATTTACGACATCATAACGAGAGGCCCGCGCCTCACGTGGTGGAGCGTGAGTGTTTTTATCGTTAAGTCATTTCATAACAAACTTTTCCTCTAGTGGCGCAGGGAAGACGACCTTTCTCGTATCATTGGCTGGCAAATGTACCTTGCCCTCTTCTGGGGAGGTTACGGTCAACGGGAAGAATATCAGGGAATTAGGCCACGGTGTTGTTGAAATTGTACCCCAGTTCAACGTGTTCATGGACAGTTTGACTGTTATGGAGCACTTGGTATTTGTGGTTAGTAATGTTAACGTAACATTAAGTTGTACGAGTATATAGGCGCTTGAAAGGCAAAACTGACTACGCGACAAATATACGATATAATTTTTATCCCAGTTTTGGCTTTAAAACGTTGAAGTTTTTTGTTGTTGATTTTATAAAAATTCAATTACAAACTTCGTTATTAACAATATACACAAAATAGTCACAACAAAATACATATCCTTACACAAATTACTTACACTATGACACTTCAAGTTACACACTAAGACATATATTTTCAAAGTCGATATGTGTTTGCTTACACTACATTTTATTTGTGTGACGTAATTTTTCGACAACATTATTTCGGATGTTCGAAATAATATGTATCTATTTTACGGCTTTTTATCCATTTTGACATGGACATAGTTATCTTCGGTTCATGCAATTTTCTTAAGCAGAAATATTTTCAAATCGCTTTAGTAGTAACAGGGTATTTTATGGACTTATAGACGACCCCATAGCTCACTAGTTGGATAATGTTATTAGAATCTGGGTGTTGATTACATTTATTCTAGTAACTTAATAAATATTTCTATAATATCGTTGTTTAATAACCATAAGTAGTTTGTGATTTGCTTACTTTGGATTTAGATCAATTTGTGTAAATTTTCGAGGAATATTTATTTGATGTACCTACATGATATGAAACAGTCTGAATCTGCATTATTATGTAAAAAATGTGGTTTGAACTTTGTGAGTAATATACACCCATATTTAAATACATTTATTTTTTTGTATTAATAATAATAACATCCTTTAAAGAATGTTAATATTTCGCAGATAGAAATGAAACTAGGCAGTATAAAAAGATCAAATAATCGAAGAATAATGAAAACTCTTTTACATGAATTGAAGTTGGAAACATTAATGGATACACCGATAGGTGCGCTCTCTGGTGGAGAGAGGAAGCTGCTCTCTTTGGCTTCTTCTGTGAGTTATTTCTCATTTAAATAATAATGTCTCTTAGAGTTACAGATATTACTATATTATTTATATTGACATCAATTTATAACATCGACTATAGTTTGGTCAAGTTAAGTAAAAGTGACGTTATCAATCGAATAACGCCCTCTAAAATTAGTCCAGGATTTTGTTTGGGTTGATGACGTCACTATTTTATAATGGAAAAAATATAAAACTGTAATTTAGTTTGGGTGAGTTTAATTTTTCAATTGAATCAAACATTTATCCCTTAATTGAGCTGAAACGAAATAATAATCTTACAGTTTACAAGCAATGCGTGGTTATTCAAACTCTCAATTTTTTGTTTCAAGCTGATTTCAAATCCACAAATATTGATATGCGACGAGCCTACAACTGGTCTAGATAGTTACAATGCTTCCTTGGTTATTGGCGTATTAAAGAAGATGGCGACCACCAAGATAATAATATGTTCAGTACACCAACCGTCGTCGGACCTGTTTAAAGAATTTAATACAATATGCCTCATGTCGGAAGGGAAGCTAATATTTAACGGAAACCAAGAAGAGTGTAAACGGTTATTCGACAGGTAGATATTAAAAAAAATAGTTTACATATTATAGAATAAACCAAACAGTGACTACAACTATACTAATTCAAATTATTGATGGGTTTCCACCCGCGGCACTTACTGTAGTTGTTGAAAAGTAGCTTATGTGTTATTCTGATGTATAAACTAAAATTTCAAACAAACATTTTTGCATTTATAATATTATTAGGATTTTCACTTACTACTACATAGTGTGTTTCACAGTCAGTGAAATTGTAAAGAGCTTGAATAGACGAAAGAGTTCTACAAAAAATTATACACATTCATACCAAATCTTTTAAGTGAGAATGAATATTCAAAATCTACAACATAGATTCATAAATTAGTGTATTCAAATAAAAATAAAATAAAACTTGGATTAATGTATACAAAAGTTGACCCTACTCTTCCAATAGGACAAATTACTTGTCATGTATTATGATGTGAGACGTAAAACCATCGGCTTGTAAAGACATCATGTGCGTGTCGGTATTTTATGACTTTAGTCGAATCCAAATCAATATACAGGGTGGCTGGTTAAAAAACATATATATTATTTACTAGCTGTCCGCGCGCGGCTTCGCCCGCGTGAATTATTTTAATAATACAGACAACTTTCAAAGGGCATACATTTTCCGACTTATAATACTTATCGCGTAAAAACATACCTTCTTTATGTAGTCGGTTAAAAAGTAGCCTATGTCCTTCCTCAAGGGCTCTATCTCTGTACAAAATTTCATCAAAATCAGTTCAGTGGTTTAGGCGTGAAAGCGTAACATACAGACAGACAGAGCTACTTTCGCATTTATAATATTAGTAAGGATTGACATACCTCGAAATAAAACCAAAATGTTTGTCTCCTCGTTTATCCTTGGTACTATCGAAGATTGGAGTTCACTTCCTAAAGCAGTATTACCAAAGAATTGAATTTTTTCCTTCATCCTCCCTATCTTGTGTCAACCACCGTCTTATACGAAAAATTTGGTTGTAGAATGTCCACTTAGGTATCCCCGGATACCTACAACCATCCATATTGGCATCGCAAATCTGTTTTGTCTGTGTTTCATTCTTTTCACATGACAGTACCTTTTTACACCGTCGTTTTATTTGGTCTCGTGTTGGTCCGGGTTCTCTGTGCAGAATAGACCAACTACCTTCTTTAACTGGACCACTACCAACATGACTACAGGATATATAAAATACTGTGCAGTAACTCGCTCTGCTTGAGATCCACCGCTTTAGCTAATCTTGTCGTGTTGTTGTCGTGTTCCGGTCCGGAGGGTAAGGTAGTGGGTAAACTTACACGTAAGTTCTAACAGCCCGACGACAGGTCAACGGAGCAACTACAACATCCACGTTTGTCTCTTTCCATCAAGATTGCCGTGTGCCTGTTCGCTGTCTTATCCCATATGAAAAGAAACTGACTGGTATTTTCATGGGTGTCATAGGTTAGGGGTCGTGAAGGTGGTGAACACGACGACGGTGAAAGACTTTTACATAGTCCCGCTGGCGGCCAACTCAGCGCTGCCGGCCGTACTGCGGCCGCTGGACGGGCCCGGGCTCGGGGACCTCCGGACACACCTGCTGCTGGCCATCATCATACGACAGCGGAGGAAGCGCCACCACAACCTCGCGCTCGACGGTGTACCCGCCAAGGTGAACGTCGCCACATGATCCGTCCGACGTATATCAAATTGTCAACGGTGGTAATTCCTCTGCACGCTAATTAAACTTACTTTAAACGCGTGCCGTCTCTTGCCAATGAAATAAATAAATTAATACCAAAAAAATCCCTTTTAGAAAAAGCTTTTATTATTTTTCGAGTTGCTCTCAAGGAACTCTTTCATTTGATACCCATATTGTAGAAGTGCTTTAAAAACAATTCCGCCATCTTGGTTGGTCTGCCATATTGGATTTAGAATGATGTCATGTACCTTATCGTGCATTGTCATCCAAACAAAAACGTATATACAAAAGTTCAGCTCAATCAGATGAAGTTATCTACTTCAAAATTGAATTTAAAGATTCCACCCGAATATACATACATACAATACAAGATAAATAAAAGCTTTTAAAAACAAAAGAAATAGAACATTTTAGTCATGTCTAATTAGTGGGAAATGTCGATATCGAAACTTTCTAAAATATAGATTTAACGTCTAAAGAAATGTCACATACAAAGTAATCAAACTGGACTGAAAGTCTTTTGTCTCCTTCTTTTACTTTCGTTAAAAGAAGATAGCGATAACCTAAAATAAGTTTGGTTGGCGGAAGAATTACCAGCAATATGTAGTACTAGTAGCGACCCGCCCCGGCTTCGCACGGGTATACTATACATATTATATACATGAAAAGCTTCCTCTTGAATCACTCTATCTATTTAAGAAAACCGCATCAAAATCCGTTTCGTAGTTTCAATGATTTAAGCATATATAGTGTTTGAGAAGTGTCTCAGTGGTAATCATGTAATTAAATTACTATTGGTTATATTATTCTGTTGTCGCTGTAAATAAATTATTTTTCATTTTTTTTTTCATAGGTACGGAGAAAGCGACTTTGTTTTATACTATGTAGTAGCAAATTATTCTCCTATTGTAAAAAGAAACTACTTAGTATTCAATGTGATTCTTCAGATAAGAATCTATTATGTTTTTTCTGTTATACAGAAAGGGTAAACGAAATGTTTACTTTTATATGCATGTATAATGTAATACTTAGCACAATGTGTAACACTTAACACATGTTAATATGTATAAATAAATAAAGTTTCCATAACCCTATCCTTTGTTCCCACCCGATTTGTTTTAAAAATCTTAACCTTTGATTTTGTAATGTAGTAACCTATTACAATGGTGTTGCCCACGTAGACAAGTTACATACAAATTTTATACCCTATTTGGGGTTGAATTTTGAAAATTATTCTGTAGTGGACGCCAACGTCAAAAAGAGATAGTGTGCGAAGTTTTTAAGTTTAAGGGTATTTTTAGCCTGTGCGCTGATATATCAGCCTATCACTTTTAACTTTTATGTATAAATATATAAATACTAATGATAAAAACATAATATATTTCAGTCACGGTGTTTGTTGTGGCACACTTGATACAGCTCAATCAATTTTACAATAGATCGTAAAGTATGTATCACACTGCCAGGTGAAATATATACACCCCCCCCCCTCCTAGGACCCCTAAACAGGACTCAGCACCAGAGGGGTTAGAACGCGCACTATCGTCACGACGCGATCGTGTCGTTTTGCGCGTTTTGAAATGTCAAACTCAAAAAAATCTAGTACAAATTTTTGACTTTGACATTTCTAATCGCGCAAAACGACGCGATCGCGACGAGACGATAGTGCACGTTCTAAGGGGGCTGGTCGAAGTTCGGTCTCCTGGTGTTGGTGTTGTAGTAATCCCATCCACTTAAATGATTTCTCGGGCAGTTACAAAGTTCGGTGTTGTAACTTAGGCATGCGACTTAACAACTAATCGGTAATTAAAAAGTATATGGCAGAATAATTGTTGCTAGGTCAAATATTAAAATGAGAAAAATTTCAATGGCTTAGGCATTTTTAAAAGCAAAAATATAATATTATTCAAATCATTAATTCAGAGATATACAATCAGGGTCTAAATCGTGACATCTTTAAACAGTACTATTTTACTCTTGCTGTCTTTTAAAACTGCAACTTTATTGTGAGTGCAATAAGGTTATGTTTTCGCGTTAATATGCATTACTATTGCTTTTAAGGTTATACAATATGGCCTTATAAGCATTTTAGTTGCTAAACTTAAATCGCGCTAATTTAGTTGTAACCGCCTCCGGAAAGCACTGCGTTCTTTTAGTGTTACCAACTTTACACTTAATAGTGTAATTAAAATAGTGTTAGATGCATCAATTTTCTATAAAAACGAGATAGCTAATGATTTTCTACTGGAAACATTACTCATGCGCATATATAATGACTACTGTGCATGATTACATTCAAGTTAATCTGTAGTTAGGGTTTACGAGCAGTGGAGGAGTTCCTACACATATTCGGTGGCAAAAAACACAAATACTCTATTGAACGAGCTAATTTAATAAGAGATTAAGTAGTTAGCGGATACAAGCGTATAGGCTTAGTGGTGTAGAGTGGTGGTAAACGTGGGCGCAGTATACCCTCGCCCACAGCCTTAAACTGAATGGGCCCTTACGAGGCCTCTTTAAATGTGATAACATCAGACTTATAAAAATATAAAATGACTACAAACCGTAATTATATGTATCCACTATTAACTAATAAAAACGAGAGAAAACCGTCCTCGCTGAAGCGAATTTTCTCTATCGTAATTTGCCTTATTCTAAATCTAAATTGTAATTAAAGTTCCTCCCCCCCCCCCAATAAACAGAACGCCAGCAACAGGTCGGGGAAGGTTTCCCGGGAGACAGCCCCCTGGTGTTAGCGTGGTACATAGTTCCACCTAGTTAAATAATGACTTCTCAGCCAGAGCTCGCCCACAAAGCGCGGTAAAGTTGTAAAGTAGCCACGCGGTTTAGCAACTAATTTGTCATTCAGGCTTAATTTATTAAGTGAATTAATAATGGGGCGAATCGTGTTCGGGTAGTTTTAAAGCATCGCTCGCACCAACGTCGATTTGTATTAGATTGTATTTTTATGATGATTTTACTATTATATTTTACACATTTCTAAAATAAAAGTAGCCTGAGCCGTTCCTTATTACATCAGCTATCTGCCAGTATAAGTCCCATCGAAATCAATCTAGCCGTTTCAGAGATTAGCGAGTGCAAACAGATAGACAAAAATTCTAAAAATTGATTTGGTATATGTACATTGTTCACATACATATTTAGTAAAAATTAATATTACATAGACACAAATTTTATTTATTTGTAGAGATAATAGGTAAATCAGAATTTGCTTCAAAGCAGTAAAAGTATCTAGAGTAAATCTTTATTATTCTAGATGGCGCGAGCGTCGCGTAAGAAATCGTACACACCGCCTTTGTCACCACGCCATCGAAACTTGCCATTACCCACCTACACGTCACCCGCTCTCTCTACTTCGGTTAAGGACAAAATAGCTGCCAGTTTAGGTATGTATGAACATTTATTAACATTGTGAATATTGTTGAATATTGTTACAGAAGTTAAAATTAGAGTGCTATCTACTACCAAGTTGCTATATTTTTTGGGAGTGCTTGATTTGGTTATCAGTTTTTATATATTATATATGATTCAATTTAAAACCAAAAAATATATTTTTTTCCATGTTACTTAAATGGAACCACCCCTTAAAGTTGAATTACTATATTTGTTAAAATATTTTATTATTCGTTTGTATCATAGAACTTGTACTATTTTGAAGAGGGTCTCACACAAATATCCAACCTCTATTTTAGGGGCTGGGAGAATATTTCGAAAAAAAAATAAGACAGGCGTTTTGCCGTGCAAGACGGACAAACAAACTCACACACTTTTCCATTTATATAATTACGGATTATATCTCTATATAATTATTATGTATAATATTCGTGTAACTTATAACGTGACTGGATGTTGAAAGCCGTCGGGTCTTGTGGCGCACTCCGCCTACGTCCAGCGGTGGACTAAAATCGGCTGATGATATATAACTGTCTTGAATTAATAATTTAACCATTTTAAAAAAATGTGTATAGCGTCCGCGGACGACGAGGAGGCATACAGCCCGGGCTCGTCGTCGGGCAGCAGCAGCCTGCAGGGCGCCCCCCCCCCCGCGCCTTCCGCCCCCCCCGCCGCCTCGCTGCGGAACAAGATGGAGGAGCTCAACCGCCAGATCGAGGAGCAGAAGCAGCAGATACTCAAGATGGCCGCCGCCGACCCGGCTGAAGAGGTACAGTTTCTAACGTTTTTAGGGATTTGTTCCCTATGACTGAGATTTAGTGACCAGGCTTTATCACATCAACTATAACTACAGCTTAAATTTTCACAGTCGATGTATTGCTCTTGCCGCTATAACAGAATGAATTAAATATTTAATGGGCTACAACACAACAAACGTGATTTTTTGTGAAGCCACTATTAGTAGTCGACAATCTACCCTAGTATACAGCACATACCACGACCATGGCGAGCACGGACGCTTGCAAAACGCGTGGTACCGATCCTGGTGAGTCGCACTATACCACCTTACTGCACCAGTGTAATAATCTCTACTTACTAGATTACCGCCAGTGGGCGATGGAGTCATCACATCCCGAGGAGACTACATATTAATAGGAACATAATTACTTAATTTTTGTCTTGGCCTGTTCCTGATTCTATAGCCGATGATATCAAGATCGGCTACCAAATCTAGGTGATTTGCTAAGGGCGCCAGTTTTTACACAGAGCGACTGCTATCTGACCTCTGCAACCCAGGAGAGAAACTAGCTAGGCAGATTGGGATTCCGTATTCAACTTAGAATTCGAATACGGAATCGCTCACCGTAAGGACATTCAGAAAATGTACATAAGTTAGAATAACTCAGTGTTACATTGCGGGTTTCGAACCCGGAATGGAATTTCAAAGCCGTAACCACTAGACCACAAGGGCTCTTTATTACATAATATAATTATAATTACAAGAACATAACTATGATCGAGTATTATCAAATACAGCTAGTTAGCTGTCCGCCCGCGTGAATTATTTTAATAATACAGACAACTTTCAAATTGCAGACATTATTCCGACTTATAATACTAATCGCGTAAAAACATACCCTCTTTTTAATGTAGTCGGTTTTAAAAGTAGCCTATGTCCTTCCTCAAGGTCTACTCTATCTCCGTACAAAATTTCATCAAAATCGGTTCAGTGGTTTAGGCGTGAAAGCGTAACAGACAGAAAGAGTTACTTTCGCATTTATAATATTAGAACGGATTAATAAAACATCTTCTATTCTATTCTATTTATACAATAGAAGCCATTCTTACAACAATAAAAAGGAAATCTATAAACTCACCTCGGACTATCCATACTCAGTATACACGTTCTCGTATTATTATTCTCTAAATCATAATAATCCGGAATCTCACTTTCCGAACTCTCCATTTTCGCACTCTCCGTTTTTCCACTCTCTGTTTCCAAACTCTCCGTTTTCACGGAGACCTTACAAGTGCCCTCGCTCCGCCTGGGATCAGGCATGGTTTTGGACTTGTATAGTTTCTCCAAGTGACTGATACACTTTTCATGTATATAATTATTTTTACTGGTATATGTGATGGATATTTGTTCGCCAGGATTGGGGAAGTCCGTTTCGAAGAGCTGTTGAAGGATCTTATTGATCTCCACTTCAGAGTCTCCGTGATGGGACTCGATTTCTTGGAGAATCTAAAAAAAATACACATGAATGGACGCTTCAGCGACAAAGTTAAAATTTAAGAAATATATTATCAGCTATATATTTTACACTTCATCGTCAAGCATCGCCTCTGTGGTCGTGCGTAGTCGGTATCCGACTTTGGCGCACGAGGCTCCGTGTTCGATTTCCAAGTTTCTTGTTCATATGAGTTTTTTAGTTTATCTGAAAAACATCATGGTGTCGGGGATTGTATTTGTGCCCGATATGGTGACGGACTTGCTACCTGTCACATCATGGGAGCCAATATCGTCGGCTAAATGTGGGTGCATAGGTACCTTCGCCTACCTATATATATTTACGTATTGTCAAACAAATCAACCACATCATATCGCATGGGCTGTAGCAATCACATCTTAGGCTAATAATTTGATAAATTTAGATTGCTGCATTAAGATATTTGTGCCCCACAACAACTTATTCAGACTGGTCCCATCTTACCTTTAACTGTCGTACGAAAATAAAAAAAAAACATGATCACGCACATATCCACGAAGAGGTAGGCAGATGTATATACTTATAGACCGTGTTACAGATAAATAGGTAAATAAATAAATATCATTAGACAAATTCCATAAATTGATTTAACCCCAAAGTAAGCTGTTAAGACAACGATACTAATACATAGAAATACTTAAAATAGATACAAAAATAAATTTAATAAACACCCAGACCCAGAACCCACTATGTTAATCACATAAATGTCTGTCCCAGTCGGGAATCGAACCCGAGCCTCGCGGCTAGTCGATGCGGTTGGGCGTGTACGCTAGTCACTCGGCCATCGACCAAATCAGTCTTTAATCTTAGGCAACGTTGGTTTCCAGATAAACTGAAAAGATACAAATTACCCAACCCAGGATTAGAAGTACATTATTACAATTACACGATCCACGAATATAACAGCACCATCGTTTTATAACTAACCTCTGCCTACCCCTTTAAGGATATGAGTATGACGATATTTTTTTAAATCATGCATTAACCAAAGATATTAAGGCAGAAGTTCATTTAATAACTAATGGTATCCTCTCAACGAAAGAAATTGTGACTCTATAATGGAGATAAACTCATTTTGACAGTTATATTTTTTAAATATATATTTTTTTATTTTATGTTATCCTGGGCCTTACACCTCTAGGTGGGACTTTTGGAGCGTTTTTGCGATACTGACTTTTACGATAAGTTTCCATCATCCAGTTTATGAGTATGTTTATACTTCCCGTCACGAGAAGCTATAATTTTTTTGTAAACAAACTTTCTTTTACCAAGTGAATATTTTTACTGCGTGATATTAATGAACTGACCATATTCAATCGAAATAAAAATATATACGGGTTATATGAAAGTGTTTATAAATTGCGTGAATTATGATTAAATAAAAAGATGTGCATTTTACTTCGTATGATTTGGAATTTTTGAGTGCGTTACATTCAAGCTTATGTGTTAGATTGAAAATACAAAGAAAGAAGTGTCGACCACTATGACACAATAGGAGTCAAGATGGCGCGACGTGACCCTTTCACGATTGGTCCGTGGTGTCGGTACTACATAATTTGTTATAATTTAAAATAGCTTCTCCTTTGCTTAACAGAAAGTAATAACCTTTTTAATTTAGTCTAATATTATTTGACAAGTATCGTTTGTGCTTCGTGGTACGGGGACGCGCC
>DVZL01003415.1:0-14016 GCA_018236625.1 Lasaia peninsularis
CCGTCAGTTTTTTTGCCTTCCAATATCATAAAAAAAACTACGCTACGGATTTTAATTTTTTGTTAAACCCTCGTAGCTCATCAGAGTCATAAATATACACCAGGCCTAACATCAGGGCCACAGGACGACGACGCCGTTGTATCGTCCCTTGTCATTTTTTTCTTTTATTTGCTTTCAAATATTATTTGAAAATTCAAAAATCTTTAAAACCACGCGACGAATTTTAATGCGGTTTTCTTTAAGAGATAGAGTGATTCAAGAGAAAGGTTTTTATGTATATAACATGTATAGTATACCAGTTTGAAGCCGGGGCGGGACGCCAGTATATAATAAAATTACTTAAATCATTATTGAAGGCCAACTAAATATTATTCTACAAAAACAAATTTCAATTTACAAATTATGTTATCGATAATTATTAATTATATATCTATATTTATAATATTTGTAATATCAATAGTGTCCATTACTTAAAATCATATAGTCATAAAGGATCTATTTAAATCTATTAAATAAAAAAAAATCGATGTCATAATAATACCATCAGAAGAGCCGTATGCTTGTTCACTGTTTTATCTCATAAAAATATTGAAGTAAGAAGCTTACTCAAGTTCAAATTCTCAGTGGAATATCAATATTTTTGCTATCAGAAAATTTCTGACCATCTGACGTTTTTTACCGTCTTTATATATCTATAACAGAAAAATATACAGACACCAATTATTAAAATATCACTATTAGCATTATTTTTTTAATATTCACATAACTGCTGAGAAAGTGAATTTGGGCATTTTAATACTATTTAAACAAAACAAAAAGGAATATGCATGTTTTTTTTATTTTATTTAACAATACTTCAAGTGTTAATTATTGATAAATAAGCTAACAAAAAAGCTATCCAAACTATCATAACTTTAGAATGATTTAAAAATTTATTTAAAAAAATATTTTTTTTTTTTGACAAAGATGTAAAAATAGGAATATCAATTGACATGGCGTTGACAGTGGACCGTGACGTCACGTCGTGGCGTTGCGTATTCGAAATTTGCGAGGCAATTTCAAAAATACTACTTTTAAAGAATTAATTTTATTAATAAAAACTCGAATATTGGCAAAAATATTTCTGTGGGTATATTTCTTCAGCAATAAAGATTACACGCTATTTTTTTGCCATAACTAAATAACATGCATATTCCATATTACGTGATATTTGTTTTCTTCTCTCGTAAATAAGATTATGCTCGATCTCTACCTGTTTAAATGTGATAAGTAAGGTCCTCTTCATGAATAACATTAGAATAATACTAATAATAAGAAGCATTACAATACGTAATGTTACTAATGCGAAAGTTCGAGGGTAAGTGTGCATTTATTACTCTTTCAAGCAAAAGCTATTAAATGTATTTTAAGGAAATTTTACAGTAATATAGATTATACCTCAGAATGTCATAGGCTACTTTTCAACCGACTACCATTCCCGCGTCCTAAGTAGCAGGTGGAAAGAAACATAAAGAACATAATATAGAAACAGACAAGAGCCTCTAACTATTAAACGTGAAAGAAAAATTTTGCAGCTGAAATTCTATATTTAAAAGTAAGATTTGTAAGGCGAATGAAACTCCTCATTATTGACTCGGTGCGCCGGATCTTCGTAATTGGAGCGGTATTCTGATCAGGTAGTACTGCTAAATTGCCTCTTTAAAGGCACTTGTAAGATTTCTTCCCGACTGCGTTATCAAATATTTATATTCTATAGATCAGGAGCTTTTAATCTTTTTTATATGTTTCATAAAAGAATTTATAAGTATTTTATCCTTGGTCAAATTGCACAATTAATTTAACCAAGCAAATTATATGCTTATGTCAATGGTATTCAACAATTTCATAAAACTCAAATATAAATGATCCCTACTAACCTCATAAATGCGAAAGTAACTCTGTCTGTTTGTCTGTTACGCTTTCACGCCTAAACCCATTGGATTAGGTTTGATGACATTTAGTAGGTACAGAGATAGAGTTGACCTTCAGGAAGGACATAGGCTACTTTTTAACCAAATACATTAAAAAGATGGTATGTTTTAACGCAATAAGTATTATAAGTCGGAAATATATCGGCCTTTGAAAGTTGTCTGTGTTATCAAAATAATTCACGCGGGCGAAGTCGCGGGTGAAAAGCTAGCATACTTAGAATAAATTTAATAAACACCAATACCGAACAACAGCGAGGCTTGTTAACTTACAAGTAAGTTAACAAGCCAAAACTTAACTTACAGTTAAGTCTGGGTGTTTATTATATTTTTTCTGACATCTATTTAAGTATATTATGTACCCTAACGTAGTGTCGCTGACTACCACTAGAAACACAAGAACTTGATATGCTTACTTTAGGGTTAAATAGGTGAAATATTTTGGATTAAAACTAGACGAAACTTTTACTCGGACAAAGTTAAATTACTACTTCTACTACATTATTCTGATTAGACATTTGTGAAATTAATGAAACTAACAAGTTGACTCTCATTAAACTTTTATTCGGAACCTTTAAAATTTAATTTCAATAAAAAATGTCCTTACGTTTTTAAGGCTTCGTACACAAAAGAGTAAAAACGGGATCTTATTACTAAGACTCCGCTATCGTCTGTCTGTCTCAAACAATGGATTACCCAAACCGACCAATAGATGTCGCTATATTTAGATTGCAGTTTAGACGACGAGCTCGACACATTCTCAGAATATCTAGTTGCATGTTTACTTGAAAATAAATAATTACAATGAACTTATTTATAGACATTATACACGGTACGGAATTACACTTTTTTAATATTGATTTTTTTATGAAATAAGGAAGCAAACAAACACACGATTCTCCTGATGATGAGAGACAACCGTGGCCTACAGACACCACAGTTATTATAGATGCGTTGCTGTCCTGTGGCCAGTGTGTGTGTTCCTGTGCAAGCCTACCGGCTACCCTACCCTTCGGACCGAAACACGACAATGTCATTATGGCTGTAGGAATAGGTAAGCGGTGAATCTCTACCCGGGCAAGTTTCTGCACAGCATTCTACCACCTGAGGTCTTGTTGTCAATAACCTTGACAACCTATGCTCGCCTCTTTCGAGCTGCCTGGTAGAAAGGCAGATGGTCTATTCTACATCGGGGAGCCAGACCAACACAGGGACGTGTTTCTTGTTAGCAGAACTCGTCAATATTATATACATGAAAATCCTGTTTTTCTTGAAAAAATCCTCTAATATATAGTATATTAGTGGTTATAATTACAAGATCGAAGCTATAAAGGATCATTAAAACACCTGGATAAAATATTATTTTAAGAAATAGGAGCTTTTATAATCTAAAAAAAAATCTGCGTGCAATAGGACAAAAATCTTTTAATGAATTAAGATTCCTATTCTATTACTCTATGCTTCTTTTAAAAACACATTAAAAAAATTAAACCAGTAGCAATGCGCTACGGATTCGTAGCTGAAACAGTAATTTAGATAGAAAAGTTTACTTCCGAATTAGAATTATGTAACATCTGTCTTATGAAACGCATAATATTTCATAGTCTCAATTCTGTTAAAATGAGGTTCTTAAAAGGTTTCATGAAAATCGAATGTTGTGGCTCATGGAATCACACAAAACATATATACTACAATGTTGTATTAAACTACAAAATCCGAAATCTAACTCAACTTCTAACCTTTATTCGTATAGTCCGGTTGTACAAAGTGAACAGCGAGCAAACATTTATCTTGATAATTCAATTCCATCACCGAGATCTGTCTTTTGAATTACAATTGAGTTACTGTGCTTTGCTTGACGTGTTATTGAACATTATAATATAATTAACACAATTCAATACACACATATTATATTATCTCGTAACAATGCGCTACGAATTTGTAACTTTCGTAGCACTTCAGAAAATTCGTAGCGGAGACGGGGTTGCTTTTGGAGTAACAAGATTAATTAAATTCACGACACACGTCCAATAAAAACGTATTCAATTACATCATCATGTCATGTACAAATAAAGTTTAAAGATTAAAATATGTATAACACCCCCTCTGACTTATTTCACAAAAAGTAAGGATCTTCAAAATCTAAATAAAATAGATGGAATGATCTTGTGCGATTACTTCGTCAAATTTATTTATATTAAAACATAAAAAATAGACGAATTGAGAAATATATAATAATAAATGATTTAGAAATTATTAAATTAGATATTTTTATTTAGTTTTAATTGAAAACCTTCTCCTTTTTCTATAACGTCTTTTATAACAATTAGTTTTGTGCCCGATATGGCAACGCTGTTGCTTCATATTGTCGATCAATTGTAGGTGCATATGTACCTCTTACCCTTTCGACGATATTGGCGTAACGATAATTATTTATTTTATCATTTAGTAATGTGGATTTGTCCTATTGAGAATATTTTCTTAACGATTGATAAAAATAAAGCCTAGGTGATGATAACAATCAGGCTTTAGAATAGGGGTCACTATCAACATGACCACTGGTGGTAGTGCTGTGCAGCAACCCGTCCTGGTAGAGATAGGGATCCTCCCCCTAATGACGTTGTCGTGTTCCTCTCCGTCGGGTAGTGTAGCCGGTAGATTTGCACATCATGTCTAACAGCCCGACCATAGGGCAGCGGCGCACCTACAACATCTATGGTGTCTATAGGCCATGATTGTCTCTTACCATCACGAGACTCTTGTGCATGTTCGCTGTCTTCCTATAACACCTACACCATAGACGTTGTTGGTGCGTTGATAGACCTGATATTTAAGTCTACCGACTTCCCTACCTGCTCGCATCTTACGAGCTGCCTGGTAAAGAAGCAGTTGGCCTGTTCTACACAGAGGACCCGGACCACCACGGGGAAACAACAAGTGCCTTTGAATTCTATAAATATCCAACTTCGGTTCATAAGCTGATAAGTCCGCCTTCGCAAACTTAATTAGATGTGAGAACATCGAGCAAACGTTTATCTAGATAATTCAATTTCCGTGCCGAGGCCTGTCCTTTGAATTTACAATTATATTACTCAGCTCCACCGACGTGTGATTAAACTTGTGCATTATATAATTACTAGCTCTCCGCCCGCGGCTTTGCCCGTGTGAATTATTTTAATAACACAGACAACTTTCAAAGGGCAGACACTTTTTTTAATGTAGTCGTTTAAAAAGTCATATGTCCTTCCTGAAGGTCAACTCTATCTCTGTACTTAATTTCATCAAAATCGGTTCAATGGTTTAGGCGTGAAAACGTAACAGAGAGACAGACAGGGTTACTTTCGCATTTATAATATTAATACAATTATCTATGCCAGCGATTTTCTTGCACTCAACGCGACGCTTTTTGACTTATGACGTAGGCATCTGTGGTAAAATGTGCAACTGAACCCACAGCATTCCATCTTCAGCAGGGAAAGTGAACATCTTGGGGTTTTAGTTGGTATGAGGGACTCCAACATAATCTATTTGGATACGAGTAGATTCCGTGTGTGACTCAGGAATCTTGGATATTTCTGTTTCTATTACTAGCACACCTATGCCTACCCCTTCGACAAAAGAAATAGTAAATACTACTATTTATAAGCGTGTCTATAAGCGACGTGTATTTCTTTCCATCAGGAAATACGTCTGCTTGTTTGCCTTCCAATATAAAAAAAATAACATCTTACCATAAAACATAGTCGCTTCCCGCTATTTGACCCCATGTGTGCTTAGATCTTTAAAACTATCCAAGGGATTTTGATGCGATTTTTTAAAAAAATAGAGTTATTTAAGAGAAAGATTTATATGTATTTAAAGTAAATAAATATCCTGTACGTACGTATCCCTGAACGAGTAGCCAGACATTAATTTTCACTATAATTAGGTCCATCAGTGGCGGCGCTAGGCGTCAGCGATGTAGGTCATGCTTACCTTTAAATAAATGTTAAAAAAATGTTAAATCTAAATTATATGAAAAAAATATTATATTATTGTGGATGATAATAATCCTAGCATGAAAATACTTTGTTATATTTTTAACGTAAAACTAACACTCTGAGGTTATTATTATAATTGCCACAAAAAAATACTAATTTATGTGTAGATCAGAATGTTTTAATAAAGTTACAATAAATAATAAATACTACTATTTACTATTTCTTCTGTCACTTAAATGTGAAATCGCATCTTTTTTTAGGTGTAGTAAAGTTGTTCTTAAGAGTTTCTCTAGTATCTATATCTGAACTGATATATCTATCTATATATGTAACGAGCTTGGTTTTTAGTCCCATATCGCGAATGACTGGCCACCTCTGCCTGCCCCTATGGGGATCAGTGTGGATGTTTATTTTTAAACATGAAATGTTAATGCGCAATTAACGGAACCACAGTTGATACCCAGTAGCCGCTATATTTCAACAAGTTTTCTCTCTAATCAAACTGAGCGAACAACAAAGCGAAACTTTAATAACCAGAGCGAAATTAGTTCCTATTCAGTAATTACGTACATGAAACTCTAATCCTTTCCCGCTTTGTGATTTATTATAGCACTGAAAGATACACAAACAGACGGATTTATTTTGTTCCGTGTGATTGTTTATTGATATACATTGATACGGCCTAAAGAGCTATTAATTTAAAAATAATAAAACAGCTAAACACCGACTTCAAGTAATGAATTAAATTGAAATAGTGAACCATGTCTAGATACCTACATGTTTTATTTATGTTTTTGTCAATACTTCAAAAAGTATATCTTTAATTATAATACTTTGAAACGAGCAATTCTCGTATATTTATTTATATATTTATTTATTTATCCCGACGGTCTTGGAAACGGCTTTAACGAATTCGCTGAAATTTTGTACCTAGGGGTTTTGGAGGAAAGAAGAGAAGATCAAAATACGTCTAAGTAAGTAAATTGCGAAAATTACGATATCTATACAACTTTGTCGGTAGCACTTGGTGTAAAATAATACCGGCTCCCGTTTCGTAGACTAACCGTCAGATGGCAATTTTTTCATGTAGGCGAAAGATGGCAACGACAATAAACAACTCCCGATTAGAGAATTGCCATCTGACCTCTGCAACACAGGATGGAATTCGGACTCAATCCTAAATTAATTTGAATTCGAATATACGAATCCGGGTTTCCTCACAATATATGATTCACTGCAAGAGCACTCGGAAAAACTAGTAGCGTTTATATGTAGAGAAAATTATCTTTATTACAAAACTCCCGACGCTACCGTGTGCTACGTACGAGTACGTACGCGGGCCGGATATCGAACTAGACTCTATAGGAAATGACTTTTTGTAATTTGAAATCCTAGGACATTCCAACCTTCACATCAAAAACTAGAACTTGATCGAAGTGAAGCACTGATTAAGTTTCCTCTTTATATCTATACAAAAAACAAAATTTGAGTGTTTGTTTGTAATATTAAAATAACCGCTTTTTACTAAGTGCATGTGTATATTTATAAGGTAGGTACATCTACCAAAACAATTTTTTTTAGAATTTTTGTCTGTCTGGCTGTCTATCTGTTTGTACTTGCTAATCTCTGAAACCATTGCACTGATTTTGACGAGACTTTCACTGGCATACAGCTGATGTAATAAGGAACGGCGTAGGCTACTTTTATTTCAGAAATGTGTAAAATAAATTAAATAAATAAAAACGCTGACGAAGCAATGACGATGATTAAACTGAGCTGGAAAAATTAATGAAAAAATTGTGAAACTTACTCAAAATCATCAATACACGCAGATTCCAAAAAGGTATAATTTTGAGTTACTTAGTACTAACACTAAGTATTTTAACAAAAAAAAACTCACAAGAATATGTTTTTGGGAGGGCAAATAAAAAATACCGGCCACGTACGAGCCGAAACCGCGCACAAAGGGTTCCTAATATGTATAAAAAATGGCAAAAAATCACGTTTGTTGTATAGGAGCAGCGAGGTCGTGGTCAACGAGGTCCCAGGACACCGACAAGAGGAAAATTGTTTTTGTAAGACAAATCCAAACCCACATTATTTTACGATATCCTATAATTAAGTTTAGAAATTAGATGCAAGCAAGTTTAGATAGATCTGAAGTCCGTAGGTTGAGTGAGTTTACTATAATCAACTTGCAAGTTCCGTCACCGTTACCTAAATACTTTGAAGAGCTTGAATTGAATATCGATCACTCTCGGTGTGGATTTTGTTTGCAAACGAGGACACAATATCTTGGGTTAGAGCTTTCAATATGTTTTTAGGGTTCCGTACGTTCGTCTGTCAGTCATTAGGCTGTATCTCGTGAACCGTGATGGCTAGACAGTTGACATTTTCACAGTTTAAGTATATATTTCTGTTGCCACTGTCACAACAAATACTAAATATAGAAGAAATTAAAAGTTTAAGGGGGCTTCCATACAACGAACGACCCCGACACGGCCACCAGATTACGCTATCTTTATTTAGATCGCGGTAAAAAGAAGAAACTTTGCTCGATATATCTTCAGAATGTCCAGTAACATATTAATTTCAAACTAATTAAAATTAAGTTGTATGTTTAAAATCTGATAATGTATGTTGTTTATAGGATTCCGTATCCTAAGCGTAAAAACGGAATCCTATCACTAAAGTAAGACTCCGCTGTCCGTCTGTCTGTCTGCCACCAGGCTGTATCTCATAAGCCATGGTAGTTAGAAATTTGCAATTTTCACAGAAGACGTATTACTGTTGCCAATAAAACAACAAATATAGACACAAGATAAAATAAGCATATAAAGAGTACTCCCGTACGACAAAGATTTTTTTTCCCGTTTTATTGATAATAAAAAAATAATAATACGGAACCCATCATGTGCGATTCCCACTCGGACTTGGCCGATTTTTATAGACTACAGATATGGTACAAAAAGTGTTGTTGGCATATTTTTTATCAATGTAAAACCCCGGAACCCCACGCTAACGGTCCTAACAGGCGACAGCCGTATCGTTACACCACAAAGGCGACTAATAAATTGAAATTGCCATAAAATTTATATGGAACCAACTCTCAAGTAGGACCTATAATATAAAAACAACATCCACGACAGAATTGTCAAAATCGAATGGAAATTGACGGAGTAATAGCGGGACAAATATATAAAAAAGATAGACGGATTAAGAACCTACTCCTTGATGTCGGTTAAAAAATTCCAACAGAAAGATTCGGAGTCGTTAGAATCGATTCGGTCATTAGCGTTCTATTGTGTATAACTTTAAGCTCGTTTAAACCCCGTCAAGAGCTTTCAACAATATACGAGTAACTTTCATTTTATTTGTTTATGTTTTTAAAAATATAAATATAGTCCCGCTTATATCTCCGAAAGGGTACACAGGTAAATATGCACCCACGATTAGCGGACGATATTAAGTCCCATGAGGTGACAGGTGGCAAGTCTGTCGCCATATCGGGCACAAATCCCGGGTTTCCTCAAGTTTTTCTTCACCTTAGGCGCTTTGCACCGACGGGGCGGGGCGGGCGTTTCAATTTCGCCGCGAACGATAGCACAAAGGGAATCCTATATTACCAACGCACACAGAGGGCAAAAAAACGCGCCGCAGGTGCCCGGCGGGCACTAGCAGCGAGGCATGTCCGCGGCTGCCCGCCGTGGATCACACAAACCAATTTATATGCAGTAACTATGGAGGGTATAGGTGAGGAGGAACATCTGTATTATGAAAAAGTGTCCGTCAAAATGCATAAATAAGGGTGGCGCCACATTAGCTACTGAGTTTGTACTTCCATTCATTTACAATTAATTGCTACGTTCACACCATAGTTCATACCATACCCTGTACTAATACACTAGCGCCAATCTGGAAGATTTTTGAACTGTTATTTATAGCAACAGCTGGACACTTTTTTAGTTTTTCTCCTATATGAGATGTTACTCCTTACCTATACCCTCCATAGTTTAAAGTTAGTCAGAGCAGGTTCACCAATGAGTCACTTTATTTCAGGAGAACTCCACAATTCCATTCATCGTTTAGAAGTGATAATTTTTGGCCAAATGCAGCAGTTGTGGCAGAGCCTGGATGCCCTGAGGACACAGATAGCTGGCAACACACACAGTTCCTATCCTGATCGACGTAGCGTCTCCTTCCGATTTGGACCTAACACTTACTAACCCACTGCTACGGTATTATTTAATACTTTTTTAATAAATTTGATAACACATTTCGTTTTTTTTTATCATATTATCTACGTTAATATTAGAGCATATGTTTATTTAATGCTAAGTACCGCGTTGGAATATTATTATGTACATAACTAATTCTAAAATACAATCCAAGTTACTCATTATTACATCAGCTATCTACTAGTGAAAGTTCCATTAAAATCGGTCCAGCCGGTATATGTATTGTGGTGTACGGTATATATGCATACAGTATTACTATAACACATTGCATTATTTATTTGTATAGACTATATAGTGAAGAGTTTAATTGAAAGTTTGATCGGTAGTCTTATCAAGATTTATAATATTTTTATAACCTGTTGTGTTGTTTATAACTTTGACGGCAATCTATTATTTGCCAGCGGTTTCACTAGCTTAATTTAGTTAAACAATTTATTAAAAAGTTTTTCTAAACCACAAAGTATTTATAGCAGAAAAATCATCAGAAATCAGCTAACCCTGATATCATCATCTGATATAATACTGAATAAGGCTAGAACCAAGAACAAGATGTAGGTAAGACGAATTTTTGATTTGTAGAAATCCAGGTCGTATTAGCCACTAAAGTGGTAATTCATATTTTTCATCGTCAGCACTTGGTGGAATTCCAATGTACATACAGTTTTGTGGAATAATATAATAATAAATATAAATTGATTTTAGGTAAATGCTATCTTTTTCTAATGAAATACAAAACGAAAGAGATTTTAGTCATATCAAATTAGTCAGAACACAATAACTTAATAGAAATACTCCAAGGTATAGACTAAACGTCTGTACAAGGATAAGTCACTTACAAACTAAAACTGAGGGGACTAAAAGACTTTTCTCTCTTTCTTTTACTAGCGTTGGAAGAGGATATAAAGCTACTAGCGTTATAAAAGATGATTATGAAAAAACAAATTTGGTCAAAATTTTCATTTATTAACAATTAGTAATTAAAATTACCAATTCATTTGATCACACGCGAAACATACTTTCGAAGATTTAATACATTATTTAATATTGAAAATTAATCCAAAATAAAGATATATTTCGCATGTGTTCATATGAAAAGGCGGCTATAACAAGAAACAAGTTAGTTACGAGAGTTAGACGAGAATAACTAAATAAATATTATGCATTACTATACTTGCATTAGAATGTACTTCTTAGTATTAAACATATACATTATATATACAGGTTTTGAATGTGTATAAGGAATATAGACGATTGGAAAGACATTTTAAGGTTTGATCATATTAAATAATTCATTCTTATGACTTATATGTCTATCTGCTCCGACTGAGGAAGGAAGAACCAAGAAAAGTCTGTCTTTCCAATGAACTATGTTTCAAATAAACTATCCAAACCCGTATTTTTTTCAATATTATAAAACATGGACGGATGTTTGCGTCTAATGGTCTAATCAGTCGTTGTTAATATACATTTGAATATAATTCCATTTATGAAACATTTATTTCATATGATTAGTTAATTTTTACATTCGAAAGCGCTAAAGGAAGAAAATCGGTCAATGACCCCTATCGCTATCCTGCTCTTGAGCATGGTACTATTGTTTGTACGTGCTTCTGTTTTTTTTTACAGGAGTAGTTCTTAGGGATGTGGAAAGAAGATAATGTCTTAGAAGAAAAAAAGAAGATGTGATCTATCATTACTCAAGATAGGTTGCTGTTAAGATAGATCTTGTCAGCATCATGTTGACTATATAAGCTTTAGGAAGTCATAACTCTTAGTTCCTTTTCTTTACCGCGACCGTACTTTCATTAATATGCGTTTATATTAATATTTTATCCAAAGTAGTAGTTTTTATGACAATCTAGAATTTATTATTAGGAATGCCGTTTTAACGTACTATTATATGGCCTTTATTTTATTAATATAAAATATAATAAAAACAGCAAAGCCTTAATTTAACTTCAATTAATTAAAACTCCTATAAGCATGAAGGTTGTTTGTGCAAATTCCTAAATAATTGGTTCATGGAAGATTTTTGTAAGTTGTTTGCCACTTACAAAATTAAAAAAAAACACACTTCAGAAATTCTACAGCCAGTTTGACAGCTGTCAAATTTATTGGACTTGTTTCTATTCTCATTTGTTTTTTAACAATGGATTTTTTAACAATGGATGAATCGCAACCAAAAAGACTTTAGAATACGTCATGTGTCAAAAGTATTTCCCTGTGTAAAGAGAAACCCACAAAATATGTAGTTAGCAGCACGAAACGCAAGGATAGTTTAATTGGTGAAATGTATTGAGTATAAATGGTAACATTATTAGAATTTTGTATGAAGACTTAAAGTCATCGGTGGATGGGTGAAGTCGATATGGTATAATACATTTGATTTTGAAGTGATATAATACAAAAAGGATGATTACTCACTAGGACACCAGTGGTAGTAAGTACATTTCACTATTTTAATGTGTTCTTCTTTTTGATCCCAGAAGCAGTACTACTAAGACAAAAAATCACCAGCTAAAGTGCGATTTTTTCAACGATCTACTACCGCGTTCGCTCTGAGATTATCAAAATATATAGTCATGTAGTAGTTTATACTGCACGCAAAAGACGATGACAATACTCTATACTTATGGATAATCTAACACAAATGTGTTGGTGAAAGTCAACTTTTAAGAAAATGTTCACTCAAACTTATATAGTTGGTAGCAAACTAGTCGCGCCACTACTGATGTCCTAATACTCTTCCCATATGGCTCCAAAGGCCTTCCCAACCAAGTCATCCACGCATCAACCAAGCAAGCACTCGTACGTGCGTAAAAAAATAAGCTACGTGCGTTGCGAGCGCACGCACATGCGGATGCGTGCGTCCGCATGTGCGTGCTATATCCGTGAACGGGTGCTCGATCCGTGACACATGTCTATTGGCGGTATCAGAGTGAATGTTATGCGGCGGTGGCCTGTAGATATCTGCGAAGTTCCTCTTGCGTATCAAATATCATGACGGGGAAGGGAGAACCGGGGACGTGACGGCCGGCCCATCGGACTTCCACCCGGTAGTCACCGGGCTCGGTGGGGGAGAACTGGAATGAAAAACATAAATAAATACATTTGGATAAATTAACATAATCCTAAAGTAAGGCAATTATACATAGAAATACCCATATAATTGCCAGAATAAATTCAATACATAGTCAGATATACAGATATTTACATAGATACAGATATTTATATAGAACATTCATCACACAAATGCCTGTTTCCAACCAAATTTGAACGAGAGCGGATATTCAATGAATGCCCCTCGCCCAACGAGGAGGTAATGATAAGATAATAGAAAATAAGGCATAAAAAAGCTTACTTTTAACATAAGTAAATTCATATCTATACTGAAACCGTTCTGTAAGCGGCAAAAAAAAACACATTTGTTGTAAGAAAATTTTAGTCATATGGTTCCCTTTGAGTACGGAAGTCTAGCAGCTATGATCACTTTGGTAGTATATGGAGTGGTATGTTACTTTGCAAATGATAGTCCGGTCCTTCTGGCTCTCGCGCTGCATCTCGACGCGGAAGGCGCCCTTGGGCCCGCGCACTCGCACCGTGAGCTGCCCCGCGCCCGCGCCGCGCGTGTCGCACGTGAACCGCGACTGGAACGTCGCCAGCACGCCCGCTTCGATGCCGGGCCCGTACACGCGCACCTACACACGCGCCAGACGTATACCATGCGACCAAATAGCCAATATGCATGGGGTTTAAAGTACCTTCACGCCTATTTTCCCCGAAGAGGTAGGCAGAGGTGTGCTAGTATATCCACGACTCGTAAGTCCAGTA
>DVZL01003416.1:0-14016 GCA_018236625.1 Lasaia peninsularis
AGCGACCCGCCCCGGCTTCTCGCGGGTATGCTATACATGTTATATACATAAAAACCTTCCTCTTGAATCACTCTATCTATTTGAGAAAACCACATCAAAATCTGTTGCGTAGTTTTAAAGATTTAAGCATACATATGGGGACAGAGAAAGCGACTTTGTTTTATACTATGTAGTGACTATTTGTTTTTATAGCGGCAACAGAAATAAATAATGTGTAAATATTTCAACTGTCCAGCTGTCACGGTTTATAAGACAGCCTGGTTACAAATAGATATGCAGACAGATAGTAGAGTCTTAGTAATAGGGTTCCGTTTTTAAACTTTGCCTTAAAACACATATTTGTTCTATCCCCCAATATTTTCTAATTTTTACATTACACTTTAGCCAACCGGTTTCACTTTTTACAGCATTATCAGGGCATGTGAAACTAAATACAAATAAATTTATTTAATTTTACATCTCGTTCAGTGTTTTTCAAGATTCTTGCATCTTTATATACTCAATATCGTCTTTGATTAGTAAAAACTAAGTGTTGCAACAAACCCCAGAGACATTGATGCAATTAACTATTCGTCATGATGAATCTAAAATAGAAAACTCAATGCAAACTCGTATAGAGTAACCTCGTTCCTGTTTATACAGAGAGTATTGTTTAGATTATCTTTAGAGAAATGTCATTTAGACTTAAACATTATCGATTTATAATTCCAAGGGTCTTCATCAGGTAAGATTTAAAGAAATAATATTATGACATTAACATCTCGATACATTTTTAAAATTTAATATATATTGTGAGCCTCAGTGACTTCCATTTTTAGTAGTCCAGGTTCAAAACCCCGTCACATACCTACCAATGAGTTTTTCTAAATTAAGTAAGTACTTGTACTTCATTTTCTGAATGCACTCACGGTAAAGGAAAACATCGTGGCGACGGACTTGCCACCGAGATTGTCAAATTGTTTGCATCTTTAAATATTTCATCTTACCCACATATTTTTTTTTTCGATCTCAAAATTAAGTCTCAGGGACACAGCCCTGAGAATGAAAATGAATGAATCATGTATGAAGATTTTAAAATCTATATCAATATGTAAACTAGAACGTTGAAAAGTTTTAAGGGTGTGTTAAAGTTATTAAATGTTAATAAAAATAATAATAATCATATATTTTTTTTAATTAAACAACAAAAAAAGTGTGTAAAGTGTGTCGAGA
This sequence comes from Lasaia peninsularis, assembly GCA_018236625.1. Classification (NCBI taxonomy): domain Eukaryota; kingdom Metazoa; phylum Arthropoda; class Insecta; order Lepidoptera; family Riodinidae; genus Lasaia; species Lasaia peninsularis. Next base: position 1,213 of record DVZL01003416.1, read on the forward strand.
TTATCTTTGACAATAATATTATTTGTTTCTATTAGGTAAAAAACAGAAGTAGTAAATAAATAGTAATGCCAGTTCAATACTTGCAACACCGTTAGAGAAAAAAATTGAGATTTCTAAAAATTAAACCCTCATTTTTTTGAAAAGAGAACACATGTTTTAAAATAGACGCGTGCCGCTCTCAAAATTATTATAGCATCGGAGATAATCATTATACATTCAACTTTTTAATGTATGAATCAGATGGTAAAGATCGTCCCATTGTAAACGCGACATTTGAACTATCACAATACAGAGCAAGCCCACGCAAAATCAAATTATTTGTGTCTATCCTCGACCGCGGTACAGCGGCCGCCCATTGTATTTAGGGCACATGACATCGTTTACATCTTTCTATGGAACTGACCCACTTACACCATCTGCTCGTACATTCAATTAGTATTAATGGCTTAAAGAATAAACAATTTAATAAACATTCATGTGAACTTCTGTCATCATTCTACTTTGGACTTCTTCTCCGGCAGTCCAGGTACGAAACCCACCATATACAAACATTTTTAGGGTTCCGTACCAAAAGGTTAAAAACGGAACACTATCACCAAGATTCGACGACTGTCTGTCTGACTGTATCTTTGTCTGTCACCATGCTGTATCTCATGGACTGCAATAGCTAGACGATTGGAATTTTTACAAATTATGTATTGCTGTTACCGCTATAACAAAAAAATATTTAAAACAGAATTAAACAAACATGTAGAGTGCTCCCGCACAACAAACGTGATTTTTTTGTCGTTTTCTTCTTCTAGCGTGAGTCTGAGTCCGTCTCTGTTTTATTATAACTTAAGTACATTTTCTGAGTACTCTTACGGTGAAAGAAAACATCATGAAAAAACCCCGCATTAAGTCGGTTTCGTTTATTCGAATTCGACCTAACCAAGAATTGGGCTTGGCTTACCTTCTAGGTTGCAGAGGTCAGGTGGCAATCGCTTGGTGTAAAAACTGGCGCCCTTGTTAAATTTCCTTGATTAGTAGGTAGCTGACCCCGATATCATCTTAATATAAAGAAATATTATAAGGCTAGTTATTAATATGCTCACCTCTTATGAGCTGTTTGATAGGGAAACGGTCCAACACGGGGAAAATTTGTGATTATCTAAAATATGTTAAATCGACTTCTTTTTTACAGATCTTCGGTATAGTTATCATCGCTGCAGCATGCGTGGATATGGGGATGATCAAGGGGTTTGCTGGCATGGAGCCGACGGGTCATGAAACTGACGTGGTGTTGATAGTGGTGGGAGTTCTCATCATAATCATAGCGGCGTTTGGCTGCTTCGGCGCGTGGAAAGAGAGTCCCAAACTACTATATATCGTGAGTGAATTTTGTCCTATTTTTAACTAGCTATATCCGCGACTTTTTCTGCCTTTTTATTTCATTATTTATATACCCTACGCACGGGTTGCGTTCTACTGACGATTTTCCAGGTTTGACATAAATTGACATAACTTCTTTATTTGTTAACCGATTTAAAATAAATAAACACTAAATGTTAAGTGAAGGCCATCTCAATATATTTATGAAAACTGTATCCAAATCGGTTAAGTCGTTTCTGAGACTAGAATGCACAGAAATAAAGACATACATCCATACAAAGTAAACAAACATTGTTTTGGGTTCTATTGCGTATATAAAGCCTGCCCATAATGTTTTTTAAATAAATTTTCCATGTACAGACAGCAATCAGTTACAGTTTTATTATATGTTACCTATAGATTTAGACTTTGTCCGTGTTTGAATCTTATTAAATAAAAGTCTAAGTTACTTCTTATTAAATTGGCTATCTACCAGAGAGTCACGCCAAAATCTGTCCTTTACCGGTCGTAACGCACGAGGTCCCTAGTTCATTTCCCTGGCAGGGCAACTTGTTCTAGGAGTTTTTTCAGCTTATCTGAAAAACATATCGTCGCCTCAGATTTGATCATTGGCTAGTCGTGGTTGCATAAGTATATAACTCCGCCTACCCCTTCGCGGATATTGGCGTGACGATATTTATTTATAGATAAATTTAAATTGCTATCTTCAGTTGTCTATAAATAGTTAAAACCTTTGAAATATGGCGATATGCATCTCTTATCAGAATCAGTATGATTGTTTTACTTGTTATTGAAATCTCTAAACGAACATAAACGTTGGTGAATTTGGTTATCGAATAATGTTCGTATATTACCGTTTATAATCCTTGCGTGATATTTTAACATGAACTAATATTTTTCAAGATATTCATCTTTTCTTACTAGAACCAAGGTATAAGTAATTAACATAAATTTTACTAAAGTGCAAAGCTAATAAAAACTACTCTTATTAGAAATATTCATTCATTTTTAACTTAAAGTTACACAAATATCTTTAAATATAAAAAATGTAACAGAATATATGTGTATGATAAAAGTCTTTTATCGTAGTATAATGTAAACATTACAAGAAAAAAGATAAGCCCGCTGAGTTCCTTTCGCCGGATCTTCTCAGTGAGTAGCCACGTTCCGATCCGGTGGAAAATTTTAGAATAAATAGACGCGACTCAAAAACCGCTTGTAAAGTCTAAATAAAAATAAATATTTTCTTTTCTATTCTACGCCAGCTCCCTTGAGACACATTAAGAAAGTATCAAGTACCGAGTGCCGCGATACTTACATACTTGCCCAGCTTCCTCCACAATAATTACACTCTTCATACAAACACACCAGTTTCAGAGACTCTCGACACGTCGGAGTACCATTAAAAACGAATTCTTTATAATTATTATATTGATATATTTTTACACATATACGCAGTATAAAAATCTGATATATGTACAAACAGTGTCGGATTAAGCAAGTGCGGGGCACTTAGGTAATATCATAAGTCCATTTAATTAGAGTTTTAACATAGTGTTTTTTCGCGACAGTGTGTTTCATTTTATTTTTTTCATTTAAAATAATTTGCCCTCAAATAGACTGGTGACGTGTTTTATCAGGTTATGAGTTAACGAGTAAAAAGCATGTTCTTACTAACTCATTCGTAGCTATGAAGATTTAACCGCCGATAACAAAACGTCACGGATTTGCCCGGGCAAAACTAACGCTTTGCGATAGTATCGGTGACGGGTGATTGGCGAGCTTTAACCAAGGTAAGTGCTGGCTCGACCTATAATATCCAGATTTCAGTTGAATGGACTGTATCGAGTGTGTCGTGACCACCCCCCATATTTCAACCCTGACCCGGATTACTTTGGATAGAATTGGGTTTCCAAAGCGTGTTAATTCTTTAGCTTCCTCAGAATTATGGAACCGTTTAGGTTGATTGAAAGATTTTTTATCAGATATTAACTAAAACCATTCGAATAAAAAGAAGGCTTTTTTATGGAATAAGACAACGATCAAACCCACGAGTACACCTGATGGTAAGAGACAACCATGGCTTCGGTCTGGAGAATTGAGAACCGGAACACGACAATATAATTATGGCAGTAGGAATTAATAATATGGCGGATCCCTATCTGAGCAAGTTACGTCAACGGTCTTGTTGGTAATGACCCAGCTATTATATGCTCGCGTCTTACTGGTACGGAGGTAGATAGTCTATTCTATACTGACTCGTCTTCCTAATTCATTGCAAACATCATATTTAGACGTGAAAGATATTATAAAAGTGACAAGTTGGTTGAATCTGTAACGTTCACTAAGAGTGTATTTTTCAAAATTCAACCCCCAAGGTGGTAAAATGGGAGATAAAATTTTGTATGAAATAAATAAGTAGGTACTAAGACTAAACAAAGAGGTCAACACTAAAAGAAGAAGCAATCAATTATATCGCAGATAAATTATGATTAATGACATTATTAAAATATTGATTTGGTTGAATTTTGTTGGTCTTTTTTTATTAGGGTTAGAACTACAATAATACCTAATGTGGTTTCAACACAATTGATTTGCAATCAAAACCATCATTCACATTTTGTTGCAGTTCGCGGGCTGCCTCATCCTCATAATTCTCCTGGAACTATCTGTTGGTATTGCTGCAGCCGCCCTACGTCCACAGATTGAGAATACTTTGAAGACTCAACTCCGCGCCTCCTTCATCAAAAACAAGTCTACTCGGGAGGAAGATTCTGTCTACAGGGAATTCTGGGACCGCGTTCAGAGCAATGTGAGTGAAGTTTTCGAATATCTATACAAGATGTTACAGTAAAGTAGTATCCATACAAAAAGTTGCACTAAATGTTGTCAAACATGATGAAAGATAGCGCAGAACTTTTGTTTAACAACTTTGACTGTTTACGTCTATGTCAGTCGTCGATAACATGTCGCCAGATAAACTAGTGTTAATTTCAGCGGCAAAAACTGCGGCAATCTTATCGAAAAAAAAGATTTGCAATGTTGCAGTAAGTACATACAAGTACACAGTTGAGTGTCATGTCCTGCGCGGTGCATGTTGCCTAGAGGAAACGCAGCTTAAGGATAATATATCCTCTTGTATTCTGGATCACACTAATTATTTGATAAATTACGAATTAATTTGTTGTTGGTTTGTTGTTTAACAGCAACCCTAGTGTTCAACAAATCATTCAATATTAAACAAACAGAGTGCAAAAACATTAATTGTTCACAGGTTCTCATCTAACTTATATTAAAGCTATACATATGTCTTGTCTTTATCTTTTGTATGCTTGTTTTCGCAAATCGTAATAAGATATTATGTCATCCTCTTATATCCTTTTTTCTCAGTTGGAATGCTGTGGAGTCAATGGACCTGACAATTATGTAGCTTCCGAACCCCATCTGAACCCATCATTCAGCTGCTGCCCCCCAGACGGCACGGATCGTGCTGATGAGATCAAGCGCTCCGACTGCATCTCCCTCAACAAATTCTACAAGGACGGCTGTGAAGACAAGGTCCTCAGCACCGTGCATAGCGCTGGGCTTACTGTCATCGTGTGTGGAATATTATTCTGCTTTTTGGAGGTAATTGTAATTGAACATTAAGTTTCTCAGGATCAAAAGTGACATGGACAGAGTTCTCATGCGCGGACAAATCGACGAGTTTAGTTGATAGTTGTTATTTAAAAAAAATTCTGATGTACTGGCAAACATGCTACCTATATTATTTAGCCATTGTCTAGCAGACATTGCATAAAAATAAGTAAAATATTACGCCGGTAGTATGGTATGATAAGAATTCGTAATCCTCCTCGGAACTCAACCCAACATTTCCTGAAATGATGAGGATGAGATAAGTTCAACAGTGATGAACGCTGATGCTCGACAACTACAGAAATAGACATGGAAAGTGGCCATTAAAAGGTTCTATTAATTTCGGTAACACGAAGAAAGAAATTTACTTCTTTTACTTCAGAGAATACTTCGCCTAAGAAATGTGTGGTCAACATAAAGATCCGCTTTGACTAAAATTAATGTTTCGTTCCGAAATAAGATTAGAAAATGTAATTCCTGATTAAATTAATACCTAAATTTTTTTTCAGGTCGCCGGTATAGTACTTGCACTATGGCTAGCCCATACCATAAAAACGGAAGGGAAAAGTCGAGACACGGCCTAAATTAAAGTAACTTCAAACGTAGATTGTCACAATTTTAAGCATTTAATGATTGCACCCTTTTGTATTACCTTATCCTTATGAGATAATGTTGAACAATGATAAGGGATAATGTATTTTGTATAATAATGTCTCATATTTTTATTAATTTTTACACTTTATAGGCTTACGTCTTACATTTATTTCTACGTCCGTCCGTCCTCAATCGCATCATCATCCGTGTACTAAATCTTTATGTATTAATGCATAAAGTTTTTACCAGGTACAGTAAACACAAAAATTATAGAACATAATATAGAAACTTTTTTTTTATACAATGTACGTATTTCTAATAAGTTGTCTACATTACCAATTGTGTTATTAAAATATGAGGCATTTGCGTATGTATAATTATAAAGCCTTTTATATGAATCACAACTTATGTATTAAGTAAATAACTTTTGTGCTCAAAAGAAATTAAATAGTTTGAGTCAGTGTGAGTATTGCATCTAAATGGCTAATAATCATTTTACTATATTATAATTTAGGTATACGCCAGTAAGTTAAACTTGGAGACATTGATTAAAAAGTAGCTATGAAGAAATAGACGTATCAACCTAGTTAAGTTTTTGATTAAGTTCAGTATTGAAGACTAGTCACAGTATTCACTGAATTCGTAAAGGTGCTAGGTTTTTTTTGTAATTGTTTGAAATAGGTTTAATTTATAACGAATTGATTTTATTTAGGTAAATATGCGTGAGATTTTGATTACATGCGTAATATTCATGTAATAATATCGCATCTGGGTTTAAAATGAGTCAATGTCCGACTTTGACGTACGTGGATCTGGATTCGATCCCGAGTATAAGTTTTTTCAGTTCAATGTAAAAAAAATATATTGCCTGAGATTGAATTTGTGTCCGATACGGCGACGGACTTGCCACCTGACGCATTATTTACTGTGTGGGTACATAAGCATATTGTGTACCTCTACCTACCTTTACAAGGGTATGAGCGTGACGATGTTCATTTGTTTAGTAACAAAGTTTAGTGTCAAGAGTTAATAATATCACAATTTTCATCAATTCTTATATTGGCCCAGCCGCAGTTAAATCCAGCCCTGTGCTACTAAGTATAACACACACAAAAACATTAAATATTTTTCGTTTATCCGAATAACACTTTGCACAATTCTGTATAAAATCACAATTTTCCTTTTCATAAAACTACAAGTATTTTTAGCATTTACTAGTCATTTATTTATAACTTCATCGTATAATTTATTACACACTACTACTTTTTATTTTTCCCCCAATCATCCCCACCTCTTTTAAGATCCCACCATAGAGTATACGCATCTTTATTAGGTATACTCGACTTTTAATAAATTCCATGACAAGCGTATTGAGATGTATTTTAGTAGCTTAAATTGTGTTTGTTTATTATTGTTTGTATATTTACTTATTGATTATTAAAAATCTAGAGTAATTTAATATTTTCATAAGATAAGTGACGTATTAAAAAACTTTAATTTTATTTCTATTTTTCTATAGAGCATTCGTAGCGACGTTGGATACTTAAATGCTAATTTTAAAAAAATATTAATTTGTTATATTTCATCAATTATTTGAAGATTTAAACTCCCTTAAAAATGTGTCGTTATAATTAAAATATTATTGAGTTTATTATTCTTTGGACATAATTGATTACAACATAATTGTGTTATAAATATTTAAGTACCCTCCAATTAAAAAAAAAATATTATACACATTCAATACTTCCAACTTACTGTAATTTATTCAACATATTATTATGAATTGAAATAATTTACTTAGATTGGATATAGATAACATCTCAATCTGATTTTTAAATCTATTCCTTTCTTAACAATACATAAAGGGGCAGATCAAATGGAGGCTAATTTACTAGCTATTACGAACTTTGTCTCACCCCGCGCATGATGTCTGAATACTTTATTAATTTTTTTAAAGACCATTAATTACCTGTCGTATGATATGTGGCCCTTCCCCTGTTCTTCTAAGAATTTGGATTTGTTCTTCATAAAATATGTGTCTAGGTTCTGGCTTGAATATAAAAGATTGTTTTCTATATTAGATATTAGGTGTAAGTAAAACTTCCTTTTGATTTTTTAAATTTTATTATAGTGATACAACTGTTGATACTCTAAATAAATATCTGTGTTCTGTAAAATGGGTTTTATTTTTGCACCTACTTAAAAATATTGTGTGATGACGTTAAACTATTCCTTTAACTTGTGACTTGTATTATAAAACATTCATTTTACTTATAAGTAATTAAATCTAAAACATCTGTAATATTTGTCGATTTTTTTATATTATACATAAATAGCTATTATCAGGGCTTTTTAAAGAATCAGACGTTACTTTACATAAATTTTTGTAAACAAAATAAATTATTTTGCAAACTACCGCCAAAAATGGTAATATTAGCTATAACTAGTTCGACTGTCACACACTGAGAGTACACTGAGAGTAATTTGGCCACTGGTGATAAGTGTATGTGTTTTAGAGAGTGGGACATTTTTGGGGTATTGTACTTCTGGTAAGTCCAATAAATTTAATACACCATCTTGCTTGATCGAGTTACACTATACTACTGTTTTTAAGGAAGTTAATAATACATTCATTTTTACAGTTCTGGACTAATCAGATAGTAAGAATAACAATGGCTGGAGAGGTCCTTGCGATGGGATAGAAACTAATTCGTTCTTTTAGTGTGAAAAAATTTAGATGGTTACTAAAGCTGATAGTTGTCACACGCAAGGGCCCCGTAGTTGCTTGATGCAGCACTAGATCCTAAATTAGTAAAATGTATATCTGCTGATCACTTCAAGACAAATATATATTTATAAACAAAAATAAATTTATTATTTCACAAACTCCCGTCAAAAACAGTAATATAGTGTTACTTGATCAAGCAAGACTGAAGACACGCAATTTTCTTTCAGAAGTAACACTTGGCTACTGTTTAAGCGGGAGATTTAACGATAATCTTTTTTTTAAATATGGATTTATGTAAAGTAGCGCCTGATTCTAGAAATCAATTAAATAGAAATAGAATTATTTATTGAACGTAACCAAAACACGAAAATTAAAAAAATATATATTATGAAGTGTATATTGCACGTTAAATACCACTCTTATAATATGGGTGTTATAATTAAATCCATCTACAAAACGTGTTCTAATATTTGAAGTATATTATTACTTTTAGACTTGTATAAATCTAACAATTCCAGGTACATAGAAGTCAAAATATCTGTGCTATTACGTCTACTTTGTATCACAGAATTCAGCTAACATTTTGATTCTTATTTAAAGAGAAATAAACAGGTATAAAGGATATGAACACAATTACGGTGTTGAGTAATTTAAGATATAAGTAAAACACTACATCTGTAACAAAAAGCAATTACGAGTGAGGGTTTTTTAAATATTAATAACTTATATAACCATTTATATTAACGACGTGTACGTGTGACGTGTTAGGGCTATCATAAAGTAAATTGCTGATTATTAAATAATCTCAAGCGTGTGCATCCTTATGCCGGATATCAAACAAAGGAACTTCCTACCCATTCATTTACCTAGTCATTATAAAAGTTGCCTTTGCTGTTATTTGCAAGGCCTATAGGCTTGGATAGGTCGCGAATGACCTAGGATTTAGAGCGCCCTCTTCAGTGAACTACGCAAACTAGTTAGTCAATGATTCCAGTCTTCATTCCCCCTGTATAATAGATCTCTTATTAAAGTATTATAGAAAACTGATACGTGCGGGCCTTTTGACTAGTAACAAATCGGAGGCCAACATTTCGAAATACGCGATACTTCATACTGCTTTATTCTTAATTACTTATAAACTATTTTAATTAGCTTACGATAAATATTAGAGTTTGAATATTAAAATAGCATTTTTGTCTTGTCTGTTTGTTCTGTCTAATCTCGGGAACAGCTGGACAGATTTTGTTGAAACTTTTACTGGCAGATAGCTGATGTAATAAGGAGTAAGTTAGGCTATTTTTATTTTAAAATTATATAATATAGTTAAATCCAAATTCGAACGAAATTCGCGTGAACAGCTATTAATTAATATTTAATGTAGAAATGTTGTTTAGTTGTAAACTTTTATTGTTTATTTGTTTGTAAGGGCTAATCTTCGGAACCTACTGAACCGATTATGAAATTAAACAATTAGAAAGCTACCAATCTATTTGCGGAAGCTACTAATATTATAAACGCGAAAGTTTATAGGTATGCTTGGATGTATGTGTGGCCACTGTGACTCTTTCACGAAAAAACTACTGGACGGATTTCGATGAAACGTTACATAATACATACATAGGCTATTTTAACGGACTACATTAAAAAGAGAGTATGTTTTTACGCAATAATTATTATAGGTCGGATAAAGTTTTAGTTGTTGTGAGGTTATCTATGTTATTAAAATGATTCACGCGGGCGAAACCGCGGGTGGAAAGCTAGTGTTAGATATTAAAGTCATTCTGATTTTGTTTTTACTGTTTGTAGTTGTAGCAGCCGAGTGGCGAGTACATACCTAACCGCATCGACTAACCGCGAGGCTCGGGTTCGATTGCCGACGGGGTCAGACATTTTTGCGATGAACATAGATGTTCGTATTTCCGGGTCTGGGTGTTTATTAAATTTATTCTTGTATCTTTTTAAGTATTTTCTATGTATTAACATCGTTGTCTAACACCCATAACACAAGCATATAATTTGCTTATTTTGGTGTTAGATCAATTTGTCCAGTAATATTTATTTATTTATTTATATAGATAATCTGTTAAACTTTTAATTGTATAGTTCATGAGATATAGCCTGGCAACAAACAGATAGCGGTCTTAATAATACGGTTTCGTTTTTACCCTTTGGGTACGGAACTCTAAAAACGAAGTTGCCATATATTGAATAGTGGAAAAGTGGTTAATTATTTATCGCATATTATAAAACTGTTTCGTAATAACTTTCTTTTCCCATTTTTTTATAATGGTATCAAATTATAAATCATTATAATATTAGTCATATTACTTACTAATATTATTTTTACATATATTTATTTTGGTGTACACAATATCTTCCAAACACAGCATCATGTTATTTTGGGTTGAAATAAATTAATACATATTTTTTTAATTTTTGCGTACATTGAAATATTCAATAAATAATTGATAAACACCACATTATAAACACTAAAAACAGAATACTGATATGTCCACTAATACAAATTTGAGCCATATCTTTTAATATTTAAAATGAGCCAAAATAACCTAATCAAGGTTAAACTATTATTATTATTGCGCGCATAAGCCAAGTCACACAAGCCTTTACGCTATTTTCTGTGAAACTTATACATATGTAATACATTAAAGATAAAACCGGGGCCCCGCAATATAATTTCAAAGCGGCCCCTTGTTGTGCTTAATCCGGCACTGTACACTCAATATGTATCCCTATTATTAATATATTTAAAACAGTGTAAAACACGCACACGAGGTGTAACAAAGTGATAAAAAGTCCAAAACGTGTAGATTTTTACAAAAATACATATAACATGAACAAATGAGGCATTTAAGACTCAAAATGTGCTTGAAGGTTCTGTTGTAGCTTCCTTCGCTCGTTGCGAACTGTCTTCGCCATCCAAATCGCCAAAACTATGCACACAATCTGAAAAAAATATAAGTTGGTTATTTTTGTCACCATAGTAACCTAAGTTAGGTACTCTTTATTATATCAGCTATAGTAAAATCCCGTCAAAATCAGTCCAGCCGTTCCAGAGATCAGTCGGTACAAATAGATAGATAGTCAAAAACTGTAAAATATATTATTTTGGTATATCTACCGTGCATGCATATGCATTTTGTTAAAACTTATTAGCATTTATTCTAATATTATGATTCTATGATATGAGTTTATTGTAATAACAGACACATGGAACCTAATTTCAAGCATCCATATCAAAATATAAAACTCTGCCTACTCTTTCGGGGATGTGGGCGTGACGATATTTAAATGCCAATAATTAACACCTACCTCTAACAGTGTAAAAATAACTCCTGTTGTTATAAATATGTTCCCTTTTAAAGTCTTCTTTTCTCTCAAGATTTGTTCGCAGCCTGTTGAGTAGTAGGACTTATCAGCAAGGCAGGTGGCATGGAGATGTCTCCTGGCCCCTCCTTCCCGGAGGGGGTGGGCTCGAGCGCAGCAGGATGCGGGGATGTCACGGTGGAGGATGTCATAGTCTTGAGGACCATCGACTCCACAGCATTGGTTCTTGGAAAAATTAACAACATATGAATATTGTCTTCAATTGATAAAATCAGGAGTTAATTTGCGAAAATCAATATTAAAAAAAATATTATATATTATTTTTGCAAACTCCTGCCAAAAAACACTAGTAGTTCTACTAGCTCTGCACTCGTGGAGTGCAATCTAGTTCTACTGAAGAAGCTTCGGTTGCGAAGTGAAACGTACCTATGTTGAAAGTAAATTATGTGTCTTGCTTAATCAAGTCGCACAATACTACTGTTTTTGGCGGGATTTTGCACGATAGTAATTATATTTTGCCTAATATAATAGTCTTAAGAACTATACATATTTGTCATTCTGCTACCGCCATCTTAACGTATTTTAAGTTTTTGCTATCTTCTTTCAACGTGAGTAAAAGATAGAGACAAATGACTTTTAGTCCTGTCAGATTAGTATGTGACATTTCTAAATACGTTTAATCTATATACCATAGGAATATTTCGATTAAAAGCTGTATAAGCTATTATTTTCTAACTAAAAAAACTATTGCAACAAAATATGTCCTATTCTTTCAAATAGTATTTACACCAACCCTGCGAAGCTGGCAACCGAGCAAGGTAAAATATATTTTAAAACTGCACGTTGGTATAATTGCAATATAAACAGTGAGTAATTAAGATGAATCAGTATAGGCAAGTCCGAACATACGGTACAGAGATCTATTCTTAGGAACTATGTCATCGATTTCAGAGGCAAAAAACTTATTGCTGTAAAAAAATCCTTCAAGTGCGAGTCAGACTCTCGCTCGAATGTGAGGTTTCCACCAATTGCCAATGATGAAAAATATACAATACTAGCTTTCCGCCCGCGGCTTCGCCCGCGTGAATTATTTTAATAACACAGACAACTTTCAAAGAGCTTTTTTTCCG
>DVZL01003417.1:0-14015 GCA_018236625.1 Lasaia peninsularis
CCTTCCTCAAGGTCTACTCTATCTCTGTACAAAATTTCATCGAAATCGGTTCAGTGGTTTAGGCGTGAAAGCGTAACAAAAAGACACACAGATAGAGCTACTTTCGCATTAATAATATTAGTACGGATTGATTTTGCGGGAAACTGTACATTCAAAAATAAACATTAAAAAATATAGATGTCATTTTTTATCTATTGTTATGTTTAGCGCAGTCTTTTTTTTTATTCAGAATTTATCAAATCAATTGTAAGTACTTACATACAATTGAAAAGAAATGTTACTTACAAAAAAGAAAAGTAAGCGTTTGGGCGATTCCACACATTTAAATTCAAGTGCGCCTGCATAAAAATTGCATAAAGATATTGTCAAAACTTTAATATTATAAGTGCAAATAGTCTCCATTCGCATGGTTCTACTGTTTAATGTTTAATTTACATTTCATTGTCTATTCTTTTACAATAATAGACAGTTGTATAATATTCCAAACAAAGTTACGTTAATGTGTCTTCGTGTAAAAAGTATTGTCAATATAAGACAAACAATGAAGAGCCTCGATAGTCTAGTAGTTGAAGCCTCAGACTTCTATACCACTGATCCAGGTTCGTACCCCACCGTGAACCCATGAGTTTTTCTGATATATACTTTCTGAGTGCTCTCACGGTGACGTAAAACATCATGTGGAAACTCGGAGTCGGTCGAAGAATGAAGTGTATTCAAATTTGATCTAATCTAGTATTTGGCCTAGTTTATCTTCTGGGAGGAGGTAGGAGGAAGATGACAGTCGCTCTGTGTAAAAACTAAAAACTGTCACCCTTGTCAAATCCTCACGATTAGGTAGCCGAAATAATTTGGTCAAGAATCTGAAATAGGCTAAGACAACGAAGATGATAAGACAAACATTATTTCTACGTTTCTTTTAATATTTTATAAGGATATTAAAAGAAGCTTAAAAATCGTAACATGCCAGTGAGGTCTTGAGCGTAGCATGCTCAATATCAACAAAAGGCAAAAAATTATGCACTCCAAAATAAGAGGCATAATAAAAGCTAAGTATGCTCTGACCCAAGCGCAAAACTTAAAGTGGAAATGGGCGGGGCAGGTAGCACGATTACAGGATGACAGGTAGACGAAGAGGATAACACTATGGAAAGGCCCAAGAGGAAAAAGACCTGTGGGGAGACCTCTCGCGAGATGGCAGGATGAGATAATGGAAGTTGCGGGCTCAAACTGGGTACAGGTTGCCCAGGATAGAGAAAAATGGACGCTTTTGGAGGAGGCCTTCACCCGAGGAAGGGGTCTTACTTAAAAAAATTAAAATTAAGGTTTAAATGCTTATAATTTATTTAAGATTTGTAAGAAATAAAAGGCTTTTGTATTTTTTTATTTATTATTATTAAAAGAAGCAGCTTAGAGAAAATCTAACACGATGTGATTTTCAGGATTCCGTATCCAAATGGTAAAAACAGAATCCTATTACTAATATTCCATTGTCTGTCTATCATTTTGTCACCAGGCTGTATATCGTGAACCGTGATAGAGTCATATCTGCTCCCGCTATAACAACAAATACTTAAAACAGAATAAACTAAATACATGCCGTTTTTATTGTACTGGTACGAAACCCAACATGTGCGAGTTCGAAAAAATTTTAAGTCGAAGAAGTGGACTATATAAATATATTTAAAATATCTGAAATCGATTTACTTAGTAGTCATGCAACCCTAACGTAACTTCAGTTTATTTTCAGTTTCATTTCAGTCATTTTGATTTCAATTTCAATATCTAATAATAAAACTAATCCACATAGACGCGTCTGACGATAAAACAACCCCCCCTCTCCCCCCTTCGCACACAGCCATGACTGTTTTCACAACCCAGTGGTGTCATGTAGTAGGTACATGTGATAAAATTAACAAAGTATAATGCCATGTTTATCTAGGTTACGCTATAAACGACAGCCCAGCTGGGAACCGTATAAAGACATCGTCTACGCTACGTTGAGTGAGATTTTGATATATACATACATATATTCACTCCATGAACCCTACGGGGTAGGCAGAGAGCATCAAACCACAGAATAATAAGTATAAAGTAATCAAGCGCCATGTGTCACGATCCTTGCACACTTGCGTAGATTCTATGTAGACTAACCATACGTACATATACCTAAGTATATAGGTTGAAAGATTTATTCTCAAAAAAGACAAAAATCCAAATATTTCAGATAAATATAATAAATATTAAATAAATATAAATAAATATTTTAAAACTGTTAAATACTTATTTAACTTAGAACTCTACATAAATACATCATAAATGTTTTCAGCACTTTCTGTGCGTACTTTTGGTAACACGAATAGACTTCGTTTTGTTATTTTCTCCCTTACAGTAAAGTCTAAATTAGTCTGAATTGTCTTATTAAAAAATTTCCGTAGCAAAATGCGTGTACCTTATATGTAAAGTTGTCTATTATTCATTATTTTGGTTTCTTTATAAACTTATATGTTAGTGTGAAAAATTGATGGTTAAATTGTTTTTTATAATTTTATTTTCTAGTTTTGTTTAAAAATGCTATATATAATTTTAAGGATAATGTACTTTTTCTTATCTGACTCCGTAATCAGTTACAGATGAACATACAGAACATCTGTATATGTTAAAATTACAATCGAGAATTTTAAAAATAAATATCGTCAAGCCGTATATCCAAATTGGTAGATAGAGATACATATTGATGCACAATGATCAGCCAACAATATTAGGTCCAATTGTGCAGGTGAGATAAGGCTTGGGCTCAAAAAATCGATATGTCAAATATCGTTTTTTATAAAAAAAATCGATATAAATATTTTTTCCCGCGATATATCGACTTTCGATTTTTATTTTTAAATATTAAAATCGATATATTTATTAATGCCCCGCCGTCTTCTCTTGCGTCATCATGTATTTGGGAAACGGCTCTAACGATTTCGCTGAAAACCTAGGGGTTTTAATGTATAAAAAATTGATCTAAATAGGTCTAGGTGTATGAAATTGCGACATCTATACAAAAAAATTTATTACAAGGTACATCTTTTATACCTACAGCCGGAAAGTTTGTTGTAAAAAAAGTACCTAGGTATACATTCATTTTCTCAACGCCGCAAAATCTCACTCGATGAGCTTAGGTAAGGATTCCACTGCTTTTATAATATGTATTTATGACTAGACATGCCCGCGACTTCATTCGCGTTTTTATTTAATTATTTTATTTTATAAATTTCTAAAGTGAAATTCTAAAATAAAAGTAGCCTAAGCCGTTCCAAATCGGTCCAGCGGTTTCGGAGATAAGCGAGTACAAACAGACAGGCAGATAAAATATGTTTTGTTATATGTACCTTGTAAACATACATACCTATATGCATTTAGTAAAAAGCGGTTATTTTAATATTACATACACAAACTCTAATTCTATTTATTTGTAGGTAAATAATATAATATGTCTTATGAGTATATTGAACTTGATGCTAGGTATAATGTAAACTTGACTATTGGCACCCATTTACGCTCATGCCCAATTTTAAAAATAGTACCTAATAAAATACTTGCTAAAAACTGTTTCCATGCACAAATATTTTTACAACTTTTCTGGCAACTAAAATCCATTAAAATTTTCCTGTTAATAATGTTCACCGTAACACTTGTACTATTTATTTTCATTTTAACATTACACTTTAGCTTTAGTTAGGGTTTTCAGAGCTTGTAAAACTGAAGACAAATAAAATTTATTTGTGCCGACGATGAAAAGTAATTCTAGAAAGGAAATAAGTACCTACCTACTTCAAGATATTTTCTTGACAACTTTGACGCAGCGGCACGGTTTGTTTACATTGATACTGAGAATTAATAAACGTAGACTTTAAGCAAAAGAAATTGAAGGTAAAATGTCCAAGTATAATACATTGACCGTATGAACTTATTCCTTAGTTTCTCATAAAAATCGCAAAACGAATAAACCTGGCAATTTCGCTGAGATTAATAATTTTCTCACTTAAGCTACCCGGCAATTATTCACCGTTTAAAGCCGAAAAGCAAAGAAGCCGTCTAGATTTTAATTGTAACAGCGTTTTAATTGTCAGTAAAAAACAATCATTAAATGCGAAATAATTAAGAGCGCAGTATAAATATGTATGATTCGCGAAGAAAGTCTAACGTTAGAGAAATCTGATTTGCAATCTGACTGATGGTTTTGAAGGGAAGTCTGCTTACCTGATCCTTGTTTCCCTTAAGTTAAGGTAAAGAAATCACACACAACACAAGTTATTCTTCGTTTTATCACAACACTCGCGGTTTTACGGTGCAGACTCGCGTGCACTCCCTTCTACAAGTCGACCCGTTATGTCGGCCCGCAGCCGGCGCAAGCGCAACGACGAAAGCGGCCGCTTTGTTCTTCCACAGATTAAACAAAACAGTACTTCCTATTATCAAGATTGTTTAACTTCAGTCATGTCTGCCTTGCCACCACATCATGGGACCTAATATCGTCTGGTAATCGTGGGTGCATATGTACCACTGTGTAAATCAAATATATTTTTTTAAATTTATTTATGTCTCAATTTTTAATGATTAAGCGAACTTATTGAAGTTCAATTTTAATGTTTGTAAATACGCATAGCGAAAAAAAGTCGCTAAATACTTTCTAAATTTTCTATGAACATGGATAATAATTTTGAGAATTATGTATTAAGCACATTTTACGCTTGCAATAAAATTATGTTATAATAAGTATGAGTATTTATGTCCATGTATTTTTTAGGTTTTAATACTAATTATTTAAAATGTAAGGATATTTGTGGTGGGGCATGAAACTGACTATAGACAAACTAAAACTCATAAAATGTTTATTTCACATTAACTGTATGATGTATGTAAAATAAACTTTATTAAAGTGTTTCAAGTCTGTTTAATAAAAAAATCTACCTATATAGTAAAAAAAATCAACTTCCCGCTAAAAAAAACTCTTTTTTTATTTATTTCCACTTACTTGGCGGGAACTTGCAAATTAACAACTATATTTTTATCAAGCAAAGATATCCGCAAAATCATGCCTATTTCCACCTATTAAATATCGAGAATACAAACAAATAGGGTAAATTTATAAATAATGATCAGGTTAAATTCTTTTACTCTTTGTCATTTAAGTATAATATTTTGTTTGCATTGCAAGCACAAATAAATAAATAAATATCAACGGCATGTAAAAAGATACCAGTAATTCCTAGCCATTGAAGTCATCATTTAGACCTACGGTTGTTTGACATTTCTATAAAAACATGATAGTGTATGAGATGTGCAGGTTATCAATGAAGATGGGCAATATTATCGCGCTGTCGATCGGAGGGAAAGTGGACGGTGCGACCTCCGGGCTGGCGACGGGAGGTAGGTTATGGTCACTTAAATGAAATATAAACAAACATAACCGGTGCACGTGTACTTAACAAGAGGCGTACATTTGTGGCTGTCGATTGGCGAGAAAGTGATGAACTCAGAGCTGGTGATAGGAAGCATGTTATATGCACCCTTAAGATATAAATAAACATCTATACAACAAAAAACTGGAGTGTCTGTATGCAATTTTAAAATAAAAACTTTTTACTATAGGCTTATTATGCATGTTTATAAGACACACATACGACAATAGTATTTTTGGAAATTCTTGTCTGTCTGTTTCTTTGTCTGCCGGTCTGTTTGTCTGTTTGTTTGTTTGTTCGTTTGTCTGTCAGTCTGTCTGTCTGTTTATATCCGCTAATCTCTGAAACGGCTGTGTGATTATGACGGGATTTGCACTGGCAGATAGCTGATGTAATAAGGAGTAGCTTAGGCTGCTTTTATCATAGAAATGTATAAATTAAAATTATGAAATAAAAACGTGGTACGTGTAGGTACATATATTTTGTGTATTTCTTCGGGGTTCGGATTATGACGAAATTTAAGCTCGTAGTCAGGAGTGGTCTCTGCCTGCGGGGTCTCCTCCTATAGTCTGAGAGGTAGGATTTAATCGATCAGATCATATTCACTATCATCACTTAATATTTCACCGCGTAATATCGTAATGAATTCTGATGATCCTAATTTTGTTAATCACTAGATTCTATGCTGAAGACAATTTTTTTACATATTCAAGTTAAGCACAGTGACCCACAGCTCACCTGATGGAAAGTAACTCTGGAGTTAAAGTACTAAAAGAAACCTATTCACCCTTAGTTTAAAGTTATATTTGTCTGAAAACACTGCTTTGGACAATCTTTAGCAGTGTGAATTATGGAATATGAGGCGAACCATTTTAGGCAGCTCTTAAGAGGCGAGCACAGGGTCTATTGTCACCAACACCGTGACAATAACTAGGTGGTAGAGTGCTGTGCAGCAACTCGCCCGGGTAGGGATCCACCGCCTTACCTATTCCTGCCGCCATAATGACATTGTCGTGTTCCGGTCCGAAGGGTAAGGTAGCCGGTAGACTTTCACATAAGGGCAGCGGCGCACCTACAACATCTATGGTGTCTATAGGCCACGGCTGTCTTATACTATAAAAAACAACCTCTTAGTTCTAGTTAGAGGAATGTCTACCAAGTAAGTAATTTATATCAAATTTCTCTAGAAGGTATGAATTATAAAAACATTATAAGTACTTTAACTAAAACAAGGACATAACGCTGCGAAGGGTTTTAATTGATCCGACATGTTGAACAAAAATCTTCATATCTCAACTGATTTGCACAAACACTTGGTAATTGTATATTAATACCTTATTAATTATTTATTTATTTTTTTAATACCTTAGATAAAATATTGACAAATCATATATACAATGCGAATGTAGATGGATGTAGGTATCCCGAGAGACCTAGATTCACATTCCACGACCAAATAGCTCGCGTATTATCTCAAGTCTCAAGGGTGATCTCATGAGTCTTCGCAACCGGCGTGTAGGCATGAACAGAATGGTGAATGTGGAGGCAGGCAGGCTAGGCAGGTATGTAGAGATCGTAACATTTGGCACTCGATACTCTCTGCCTACACCGCAAGAGAAATGACGTGAACGCATGTATGTACCTTTCATAGGTACTCTATCAGTGAAAACTGTTTAAAAATCGGTCCAGTAATTTCTGAGTTAATTTCGAACAAACAGACATTAGGAGCGACTGCCTCCATATAAACATAGCATTTGTAAATTATTCAAAATCATACATATTGGGACGATTATTCTTTTGTATTCAACTACCAGGTATTGGGTAGGGCTAATTGTTCTCATAATTAATATGAAAACATTAACAGTTAATCTGAAATTGGATGTGTGCCCTATGAGACGACGGACTTGCCACCTGTCACATTATGGGACCCAATGTCCACTAATAATGGGTGCATGTCGCACGTTAGAATTATAGTGACTTAACTCAAAATTTATGTAACACTCGAATTCTCTATAAATATAAACTTACATTGTAATTGTACTCAAAAGGCTAATCTACAAAATTAGATTAAAACCAATAATTTCCAAAACACGAAAGAGATATTAAGATGTATTCAATACATAATTTTTTGAATTCGGTCACTTTAATTCTAAGCGTGCGATGTTTTCCTCTGTCTACTCTTTTAGCGATTTGGTCATAACGATATATTTTTTAATTAATTAAGTTATATATTATATAAATAAAACACAGAACGGTTATGTATGGGTTTGTTTATAATTCTAGTATTTGATGAAATAATACAAATGCCTTCTATTTATAAATGCTGACATTAAATAAATAATTCAATTTATAACATCATTTAAAATACCGTATAACTTTAAGGAATTTCGAGTTTTTTAAAGTGTGAAGATCAAGTAATAGGCAAATAGCGGTAGAGATATATTTAATATAACGTGAGCGAGTATAAAAAAAGTTATAACATTTTTATTAATAAAACTACCTCTGCCCGCGACTTTTACCGCATTTTTTTATTTTTTTTACTTCTATATTTTTTTAAGTGTATGCTATCTCTTACTAATGATATAAAAATGCTCGAGTATTATCCGAGGGTGGTGTCAAGTGTCCGAAACCGGCGTGTTTTCATAAAGAGATTAATGAACGTGGAGGAAGCTAGGCAACTTAATCGTGACACTTGGAACTCGTGCTCTCTGCCTACCCGCAAGGGACCTGGCGTGAATATATGATATTGATGTTGTTGAAAATATAAATTATATTCCCAAATATACGCGTTCCTAATAATCACACTCAAACTACACGCTTTGTGTATGAGACACTATACCTACTTTCATACTGATTACTTTATCATTTACATTTCTGTAAATACAATTCAAAACAATTTTAAGCAAAATTCTAGCTGAGACATATTTTAATATACAAAAGAACATTTTAAATAATATATATAAAATTTATATGTAATATGTAATAAACTAATTTTTATAGTTGGATTTGAGACATATAAAATAAAGCTTATGAAAGCGCTAGTAGTCGGGCCATACTTTATCGAATAAGTGTATTCATGTTTGGTTTTACACTTTATGATAAATTTGAGATACAAAAATAAAGCTTTTATAAACGCTTGTAGTCGGGCCATACCCTATCGAATAAGTATAATGCTTGGTTTTATAGTTTATGATAATTAGTAACTTAGAAAGTGGTTGGTACATATTGATTTAGAAGACTAGCTGCGCCTGCGACTTCGTCCAATCTCAGACAACTTTACGTCTTTCCTGGGAATCGAACACAGAACCTCGTGCGTCAATGTCAAAACCGACACTGCACGGAGCTTTTGCTAAGTTTTTTTATTCGAATAAATAGGAACGCCTTCTAATAAAAGACATATCGCACGCCTAGACAAGAAAGTGACTTAACTCAAATTTTATGTAATACTCGTTTTTATCATTTCACTATAAATATAAACTTACATTGTAATTGTGTACACAAAAGGCTGGGTTAATTAATTTGTTTAAAACCAATCGAAGATGTATTAAATACTATAATTTTTGTAAGGTTTCCTGCTCATCATTACATATTATAAACCAAATTCACATTTTTTTGTATGTCTGCTTAAATCTTTAAAACTAAGCAACGGAATTTGATGCGGTTTTTTATTAGATAGATTCAAGAAGAAGGTTTTTATATATATAACATGTATAGTATACCCGTGCGAAGCCGGGGCGGGTCGCTAGTTTATCATAAATTACATTTTCTGAATTCGGTCAGTTTAATTCTAAGCGTGTGGTATAATGTCTTATATCCTTTCGTGCTTAAAGTTGTTAATGCCGTATGCAAGTTCCGGTTGTTTGTGTATTCGCGGCACGCTCGGGACGACCTTGGCAGTGGTACCACATCCTGCTCGTTTACTCGCCGTGTATTAGAAACCTACCCACACTACAGACTCTTTTCTCTTTTCCATTTCATCACAAAAAACGTCTTTGAATATTCCGCAATAATAAACTTTTTGCTGTTCTGATATTCTTGGCTTTAACCCCACTATATATCAATTTTTTAACTTACTAGCTGACCCAATAAACTTCATACCGCCTGACATTGACAGCTAATCCGTCAAACAAAAAGTAAAATTAATTAATTTGCTAATAATTGTTATTATTGTAGCGTGCTTAAACAGAAAAGACTGTAGGTATGTAGTAAAATAAAGGTGCTTACCTGAAATCGAAGACCCCAAATAATACCCGATCAACCCACACACAACCAATGCACTATTTAGGAGTACCAACAATATCCACAAGACTATGCACTCTACGTACCTACGTTTCGCTTCGTAACCGAGGCATCATCAGGAGAACTAGCCTCACTTCACGAACGAAAGCACTCCGTGTACTTATAAATTAGCTAATCCGTTCTATATTATAAATGCGAAAGTAACTCAGTCTGTCTATTACGCTTTTACGCCTAAACCACTGATCAAAATTTGATGAAATTTGGTACAAAGATAGAGTTGGCCTTAAGGAAAGACATAGGCTACTTTTAACTGCAAAAAACGGGGGAACAAATATTTGTATGAAAATGTTTTGATGGCATATACATATAACCGATTCGTTTTAATTTTTGAATTGCCTATATATTGTTTGTATGATAGTCACATGCGGGCGAGACCGCGGCCAACAGCTAGTAAGTTAGTATGGGAAAGATTAAAGCATTTTTTTCTTATGTTCCTTAAAATTTTCTCAGTATTATTTTTCATAAGATTCTTTTCAAACTCCATCAAACGCAGCAAAAAACAAAAATCAACAAAATCGGTTCAGCCATTCACGAATTTTGCGTTTCGCAGTGCATTTAGTCATTAATTTTGATTTGTATATCACTAGCGATCCGCCCCGGCTTCGCACGGGTATACTATACATGTTATACACATAAAAACCTTCGTCTTGAATCACTCTATCTATTAAAAAAACCGCATCAGAATCCGTAGCTTTTAAAAAATTAAGCATACATAGGGACAGACAGAGAAAGTGACTTAGTTTTATAATATTCTGTAGTGATGTGTACATTTTTGAGTGCATGAATTATGGTGAAGAAACCCGAATTCATATTCGACTAAATCTAGAATAGGTCTGGAGTCCCTTTAGGGTTGATGAGGTCAGATGGCAGTTTATGTAGAAATTAACCTCCTTGTCAAATTCTTTAGAAATGGTATAGGACGAGAAAGAAATGAAATATAGGTACTTTGATTTATTATGTTAAAAGTTAGATATTGCTGGTAATTTTGCTTCCTGTGCCTTCCTATCAGGCTACTTTTACGAACTGCTAGATAGGAAGGCAGATGGTCTATTCTACACGGAGGACCTGGACGAATACGCACTTGACCGGTTTTATTTTAATTCCTAAGTGAAATTATGTAATAGTTTTAAATAATAAGATATAAGTGAAAATATAAAGTAACAATATAACTCATTCAGAATTCAGAAATCCTGCGCTTGCGCATCACGATGCGGTAGAATGTGTTGGTACGATTACATATTTATAACAATTAACACACATATTACGCAAACAAACTGAATTCAATAATTTCATTATTTATTTAAAAACTAGCTGTTGCTGGCATATTACCACGTTACAACCTATGCCATGTCACATACAAAACCAGGCGCAATAAGTACTATTTCTAAACTAAAAAATCAAAACTAATTTCTATCCCACGAATAAACAATAAATAAAATCAGACTGCGCGTTCACGAATTATAGCCCACTTACTCCAACGGAAACTTAAGTAAACAGGATAAAAAATAGCCAATGATCTACCTATTCTTCCAGTCTAAGATGACCTACACGTTTAAAGATCCCCGTACATTTTAAGTTTTAACTTTTGATGGCCATTGGACTTTTTATAGTAAAAGTTGTTACAACTATAATTTCTGAACTACAAAAAATATGGAATAGTCTGTCAAGTATGTTCTATTTAACAAAAAAACAATAAATGAAATCGGACTGTGCGTTCATAAATTATATCCAAATTTAGATTTTAGGGTTTATCCCTCTCCCACGGAACCCCCTTAAGTAAACGGAATAAAAAGTAACATATTTTATTACCTTATTACCTTGTAACACAGGCTATCTGCTGGCCAAATGTCGTTATGATTGGTTCAGTAGTTTCAGACACACACATAGAAATTCTATAAAAAAATGTGTTCTACTGCCTGATTTTAGTCACAAGGAGTTTTTTAAATATTTTCAATGTACAAAATTAACACATTTATAGTTATAGTTTTATTCTGTGTATTGAAACTTAGACATAATTGTAGAAATATTTCAATCACTTATCAATCTAATCTTCTAAATGTTTATGGAATTTTCGATTAAGAAAACGTTTTAAAAATGTGTTGTAAAAATTCTGACAGACGCTGATACAACAAGAAGCAGTTTAGGCTACTTTTACTTAGTTAAATTCGAACGCGGACAAAGTCTCGGGCAGAGCCAGTGAAATATAAAAATTAGAGAATTCCTCTATATCTTTTATTTATTTTTTCTTATGTTTTTTAAACTTATTTTTGATAGGTCTTGTAAAAAACACGTGTATAGTAAGTGCCTTTTATAATATTATTATTATTACTAGCTGTTGCCGTGACTTCGTTCGCGTTTTTATTTAATTAATTTATTCAATAGATTTCTAAAATAAAAGTAGCCTAAGCCGTTCCAAATTACATTAACTGTCTATCACTGAAAGTCTCGTCAAAGTTAGTCCAGCCGTCAAACAGACAGGCAGACAGACAAAAATTCTAAAAAATACTGTTTTAGTATATGTAGGAACTCTTAAACATAAATGTGCATTTAGTAAAAGGCGGTTATTTTAATATTACATATAGACACTTATTTTTTTATTTATTATATTAGTTATGGATCTACAAATCTACATTTTCTTGCATTTTGATCGCGGTTTATCGCGTATTAAATTACCTACTTTTTATTGTAGTTGTTTAAAAAGTAGCCTATCAGTAATTACCTACTATAAAACTTCCTGAAGATCCGTCCAATAGTTTTTTCATGAACGAGTAAAAACACAATCGGAAACTTTCACATTTATAATATTATGTCTTTGTTATCCTAATAGGACTCAAAATATTTGTTTTTAGTATTTCTATATTCATTTATTATGATGGCGTGCAGATGTAAGCCATGATAATAGTAATGCAACTTTGTATCGTTTGCCTCCTCAATAGAAATGGGTGTTTACGAGAGGGAGATTAGCGCTGACAGCCGCTGCGTACCAGCTGTGTACATTTAATTTACCAAATAGAAGCTTCCTCCTCCAATGCTTAAGTCTTAAAACAGAAAAATCTTTTAAAAGAAATTCTTACAAGTTTGTCCGTAGTTAACCTTAACAATTTATAATGTTGTGTGTCTATTTATATTAAAGGTTTTTTTATTACGTACTTATTATGTTTATTTATTATCACATCACATTCGCTTTTTATGTTTCTGTCTGTTTTTTTTTAATTTTTCATCTTTCATTCTTTCTACATGACCGAATAATAGGAGTATGCCCCTTCTCATATTTACACCGACAGTTTTTTTCAATTCTACTCTTTTTCTGGTCTCACTATTCCAATTAATGTCGTCTCCGTGCATTACCCCACAAACTTATACGAGATCACCTCAGAAGCAAAACCTTTCTTAAAAAAATCATAAAAAGTTAAAAGAAAGATACAAAATGGCGTTCATTTTTCAATTTTTTTTTAATTTATGATAACAGTTATCGAACAGTTACTGGAGACTCAATATTAGAAATGCATTCAATTTCTGATACAATGACGTATTTGAAAATGCAATCACAGTCTTTTTTATCTTCGTACTCTTATCGCAATCAAGGGCTTACTTAACGTCCTTGATAAATCTGTTACATAGGTATATTAATGAGACATGTGTGCTATCTCAGTAATGCGAAGCTCGCCGGGTGCCCAATTAGTATGCGAGATGGACTATCAGTGACGATCTGACGAACAATGCCGTGGTTGCCGGCTTTCGATAATCGCCCTCGTGGTGAAAACAACATAACTTTACACATTTTATACGCCCTACGAACTAAATGCTGGAACCTGGGTTAACGTTAAGCGCAGCGTGTTTAATACTAGTGTTTATTTTCAGGGTTCCGTTTCCGAAAGGTAAATATGGAACCCTGTCTCTCTGTCTGTAATTGTTTCTCATGAACCGTGATAGTAAGGAAGTTTACAAGTATAGAATTTTCACATGTGGTGTATTTATGGCCAGCTGGTTTTATTTTGTTAGAACTAGGGACTTAAATTTTCTACTCAATTTGGTATTTCTAATAGAATATAATCTAAAAAAAAGTACCTTCACGCCTTTTATCCCCGAAGGGGTAGGTAGAGGTAAATAAATATATAAATATTACAGGACAAATTACACAAATTTATCTAACCCCAAAGCAAGCAAATTATATGCTTATGTTATGAGGGTTAGACAACGATACTAATACATAGAAATACTTAAATAGATACAAGAATAAATTTAATAAACACCCAGACCCGGAAA
>DVZL01003418.1:0-14013 GCA_018236625.1 Lasaia peninsularis
TCAAGACCTTAGGGATATTAATTTTTAGCCGACATTTTTTTGCTGGATATGCGTTTTGCTACCCATTTCTTAATGTTCAAATATGCCATTCGAGTTGATATAGTATTAAAAAGGATTCATTATAATTTTTTTTCGAAAAAAATATATATATGAAGATATACCTACCTAATGAGAAGTTGACATATCTCAGAAACAGCAAGGGAAACCGTAATATCCCTCGCAGATGGTCATAGTGCTATTTTTTAAATTTTATGGCATACTCAATATAACGGTGACAGCTGCAGATTTTTTTTTAAATGGCGAAAACTTTTTTATTTTTTTTCCTCATTTTTTGTGCTCACGAATTCAGATGTAAAGCATTTTTTTTTACATAAATATTTTAATCTTACGGTAGTAGTAAGATAAATTCTATATGCATATTTACAAGGTAGGTACATATACCAAAATAATGTTTTTTTGCAATTTTTGTTTGTGTGTCTGCCTCTCTGTACCCGCTTATCTCTGAAACGGCTGGATCGATGTTGACGGGACTTTCACTGGCAGACAGTTGATGTAATAAGAAACAGTTTAACTTTTGACGGGGTTCCAACCTGGACTCCCGGAATAGAAGCCTGAAGCGTCCACTAGACCGTCGAAGCGCGACATCGATCGAGCGACATCTATTGTTGTCCTTTAATTGTTGTTACAGCAGCAACAGAAATACACAGGTAATCTGTTAAAATTTGAACTGTCAAAAGTGATAGGTTGATGAGATACCTTACAGCCTAGTAACAGATGGACGGACAACAAAGTCTAATTATAGGGTCCCCTTTTTACCCTTTGCTTACGGAATCCTAAAAAACCAAAGATTGCACGTCAATATTTAAGTATCTAGATAGGTATTTAAAAATGGATCAAAACTTTAAAACCAAAAAATAAAATTAATTCATTTATAATTTTGTAATTAATTACTGCTTTTTAATTGAAAACTGTAAACATGCTTATTGTTAGAATAAACGTTAAAACTAATAGATAATCTTGATTCATAAATATTAATAAACAAGATAAAGCAAACAATTAAATACATAAGTACATACATATAATTCATTATTTCCGCAACAAATCTAAGCTAACAAAATATATGCAGTGACTAAAATCTAGGTGGATATACATAAGTATGTTTTTATTCCAATTACACCTACAAAATAAAGGCCCAAACACAACTCTTTTTTGTTTTCGTGACCAAGACAGTGAATGAGCACACAGCTCTCCTAATGGTAAGAGAGCTTTACATAGCATAAATATTATAGGTTTGATGCTGTACTGTGGCCAAGATGTAAGGCTTCATCTGCAAGTCTACCAACTACACCACTGTCAGGCTCGGAACAAGAGAAGTAAAGCTGTGGTTTCCTACTCAGGCTTATTACTGCAAACTACCACCAGTAGTCTAGTTGATAATGGCTATTTTAATCGATCCTTTTATGAGCTGCTTGAGCCAACTGCTTTCAATATGCCACTCAGCTTGCAAGAGGCAATCGTTAATTAATCTTACTTCTGCGAGTAGATTACATCTACGCTCACTACTATTAGAAAGTTACTAAAGGAACAATTTCAATAGTGTAAATATCCATAACTTGGTTAAGGTATTTTTGTTGTTTAGTAAGTTTACTCTTTTGTGTGTTGTACCAGTCAACAATACTTATGTTTACATTTCTCTACATACAGGAGTGAATGTAAACATTTCTAAATTTTAATAAACATGCAGCAGAAACTTAAATATCTATGTATAAATCACAAAAACAAGGTAGCAAATAACTATGTACATAAATTACCTACTAACTTTAGGCTCAACAATTAGTGTAATTTGTCAGGAGATATTTATTTTTTTACATTATCATGGTGTTGAGTAAATATTTACATAAGATCATACATATTTTTATTAGTGATATGTAGAACTTATAATAATACTTAAATTATTGTGACACACAAATACTGTGCTGATCGAGTATGTTTTATTATGCTCCCTACATTTTAATATTTCTCAAACATGTGCTATTCATAAACATGTTTTAACTGATCCAAGTATTGTTGAATTATTTTGTTGTTCTATAAGTTAGTTCAATTTATCTGAAATACATAATTTTTTCTGGGATTGGATTCGTGCCATATATGTATACGAACTAACTACATGTTACATCTTGGGACCTAATATTGTCGGCTAATCATAGATGCCTAAGTTTATACCTCAACCTACTGCCTCGGTGATAGGACGATATTTGTTTTTCCTAAAGTGCCCCGAATAGTAGATACCCTTAATGAAGTATAAATTTATTAAATGAATAAACTAATATATAGCAATCCCGCTATTAATAATATCGGTATCACAACTGTTTTGTCTCTTAAATACCATAAGATTTTTATGCTATACTAACTGTGCCTGCAACTTCGTCCGCATTTTATTTAATTATTTTATATTACACATTTCTAAAATAAAATTTGAAAATAAGTTACTGAAGCACTGCCTTATTACATCAGTTATCTGCCAGTGAAGGTTCTGTCAAAATCAGTCCAGCCATTTCAGAGATTTGCGGGTACAAACAGACAGACAAAAATTCTAAAAATTGTTGTTTTTGTATATGTACTACCTTGTAAACTGACATATCCATTTAGTATAAAGCGGTCATTTTAATATTATATACAGACACTCCAGTTTCATTTATTTGTATAGATATGTTTGTTTTATTTTTAATTTTAGTTTGCTATGTTATAAATTTCATCTTGGATAGTTGAATTTCTGAATTTTGTATTATAATGGAGTTGGCTTTATTTGAAATTTAACATCTCAGATGAGTAACCATGTCCTGACTCCTGTCAAATATTAAATACCTGCCCACTAAATAGGTACCCTTGCCTATAGTGTGTGATAAGTGCAACTTCGTGTCTGGTAAGTCATCTGCTTACATTGAAATTTAACCACTTTGCTGGGTGAGAAGTTAGCATACACTCCAATACTGCTGACCAAATCGCAAGGCTCAGTTTATTTACTTCACTTGTTTACCTTACTCCATATTTTGTATACCATTGAAAGGCATATAAGCAGCCGGGATACCTGATTGTATAAAATATTATATACACCAAATTGTTAACAGTGCACTAAGCTAAGCTACTATGCTTGTTTAGGTAACTATGTAAAAGGTCTTGTGTCAGTTTAGTAGTTACACTAGTCTCAAAATATGATAGAGATAGAAATCAATCTCAGCAATCTATAAGACTCTTAGTCCAGTCCTTGGACTATAGGAGAAATCAAACAATCTAAACTACTATTCTGATTTCTCATCACACAGCAACACTGCAAAAACATGGTAACCATAAAACATTTGTCAGTTATCTCACGGGCATCCTAAGTATATTAAAATGCTCATTAATTATTTATTTATTTTTGGATCTGGGGCCTGTCATTTTAACTTTTGATAATGTTAGTTTTATCAAGTTCAAGGTTCAAATAGTTTTGTTGTAGAGTTGGATAGATAAAACAAATAAATATAATATAAGTGAGGTACTTTAGTATGTAATTTTAATGATTTGTCTTTATTATTTGTATTATTATAATAGCATTCAATTAACTAATGATAAGAAGTACATGCTAAAACCTTAGGTTTACATCTTAAGCCTTTTGCATAACAACAGTAGCAGTGTTGTTATAGTCTCAGAAAATTATAAGGCTGATATATAAAACCTACTACCTAATCTGAACAACTAGGAAGAATCTTTATAAAATCTAAATTACTAGATTATTCTACTAGGAGGCGAATGGGCCATTATTTCTCTACACTAAAAAAGTATGACAGCATAAGCAAACCATAGTGTGAAAAAGTTCTGTTATATCTCTTTTTGAAAAAGTATCATATTAATAAAAAAGAGAATTATCAAAACCAATTACTTTTCGGCATTAGAAATTGACTTTCACCTCAGTTTGTGGCTAAGCTGACCATAAAATACAAAGTTCTATGAAGTTCAAGTGCATTTTACTAAACTATGTACCCTACACACAGTTTTGTATAGTCTTATCAAAATTTTAGCACATATGTAGCTTTGTAAAGGCAAAGTTTAGTTTTATACTTCACTTTGTAAATTTAGTATATTGAGTTTATAAAATTAAGATAAAAACCCATTATTACTCATTCCTGGCACCATAGAATCGGTGCTCAACATTGTGGAGTTCTATGAGGACGGTGTTGAGTAGTAGGTAAATATACATAACTGAATTAAAGTACATAACAACTGGTACGTAACATAAAAAAATACATAATAAGCATTTTCAAATGCACAGAAGTCAATATTTTGGTTAATAGTTGTGTAGTTGTAATACAAACCGTATTTGCTTAAACATAGATATCTCTATACTTTTCATTTTTTATACTTATTTCACTATGCATCAGCTTTAATTTAGTCCTATTGTAAAACAGGAGAATATTTCATTACTTTTTGTTAATTTTAGCTAAATAATATAATCAATACGCCATCCATAGAATCCACTTTTAAACTCTTATAATAATCATTTAGTACATTTTATGACTGTTTAAATTGGGACACAAAAATATAGGATAATTAA
This sequence comes from Lasaia peninsularis, assembly GCA_018236625.1. NCBI lineage: Eukaryota > Metazoa > Arthropoda > Insecta > Lepidoptera > Riodinidae > Lasaia > Lasaia peninsularis. The sequence continues at coordinate 4,592 of DVZL01003418.1, forward strand.
GGTTTGAATAACTTTGAGTAGCTTTGTAAATTCAAAGTGTTATCCATTTTGAAGTCTCAAGTCAACTCTTATTTTTTATAAAAAGATGAGTCTGCATGTATCATGTTTAAAATAAATCATGACTCTTCAATTGTTGATACAGCCAATGGTTACTGTGGTATTTCGTATAGCTATAATTACAAATCAAATAAAAAAGTTACAATCTAAGGCTTTTATTAAATAATCATGTGTAAGTCAATTCATATACTACATGACTGATGATGGAATTCAGACTTTTTCTTTATGCTACCCTTATCCAGTTCCTATATCAGATGACATTGGAGTCGCTTACTTAATCATCTAGTTGCCATTTTTCACACAGAAAAATTGGCATCCGAGCTCTGCAACCCAAAATAGAAACCAGGCCCAATCATAGATAAGGTTGAATTTGAAACCACAAATATAGGATTACTCCCGAAGTTTTCTTTCACCATAATAGCAATGTACAGAAGATAGAAAAACTTACTGGTACTTGATGGGAGTTGAAAATGGACCACCAGAATGTAAATTGGAAGTATTAACCATCTACGCTCATAGGATCTTAGGTTGATATCATTAATAGATTATGTATAAAAAAATAATGGAATATGACATGCTTTGGTTTGGGTATGAAAGCCAAAAAATTTACTAAGACATGGGAAGCAGGCTTTTAATTGCTAATTTCTGGTTGTGGATTACTATCTTGGATGTTGGAGTGCCCATAGACTATTTGTATTTTTGACAATCTTAAATTCTGTCTCTCTGTAAATAAATATTATATGTAGCTATGTTATATACATCACTGCATATAATATTAAAGAAATCTTTAAACTCCAGCATTAAAAATCTTTGTGGAAGACTACATTTTTAACTTCGTCATTAGAAAGCTGTGAATAAAGATATGTTTACCTTACAAAGCTCAGGAAAACTTGAACTGATATTCCATAATCAGTTTGAAAACATTGTAAATAAATTATGAAAATTCACATACTATTTTTTTATATCAGAAATTACCTAGTAATCAATATTTATTATTTCTCTAAAATATCTTCAACACAGTTTAATTACAATTTAAAAATATAACTTCATAAGAAAAAAGTTAACTTGTAGACTAAATTAAAGCTGTGCAAAAAACTGCTTTTAAAATTAATTATAGATATGCGAATATTTTAAGTTCAACACTTTTGAAAAAAAGCGATGCATTTACAAATACATTGAAATTTAACTTTTAATTAAAAGATTATGTTATTTTAAAAAACAATTAATACATTTAAGATTGAATACATGTTTTTTAATGGAATTTTCGATAACAAGGCTCCTATTATTTACATAAAGACTTTCAAAAAGCGACTAAATTAGAATATATAGGATAGTAAGTTTGTTCTAGTTTTCAAATGTAGTTATAGCATGAGTACACATAGCTATACATATAGAATAAAGGTCAGTTTTCTAAGGGCATGCTGTTTTACTGATTAGAATGGTCGTGTTTGCACAGTATATCAACCAGTTAAACTTGTGTAAGGTTTCTAAGACTTATGAGTCTAGTTTGTCGTATTCAATCAGTTTGTACTAAGTTAAAGTATACTTACAGGAATGATAAGGTCACTGGATCAACAAACATGAGTTTCCCATATATCAGCTAAGTAGTATCCAACACAAAAACATTCTGGTGATTACTTTCACGAAAGGAATGCACTAAACACTAGACAACAAAATAGTACTCACAAAACAAACATTTTGAAAATCACTTATTTCACTAACACATAACTTTTCGGTGCGTTAACCCATATTCAAGCCCGTATTACTGTTTAATGAATGAAATTATTATCAATTTAAATAGCTAACCCGACGTCCGTTCTCAGCGAGAAAATATTTGTAAAACGTTTTTCGAAAGCGCTTAGACACTTAGACGTGGGCCTTTCGAAAAAGTACAAAATATAATAGCGCGGTATATAGAAAAATCGATAAGGCCGTTCTATAGTCGACGGATTCAAACTAGAATAATAATTTATCAAAAAATGTAATAAAAACGACATTATTTCTCGTGACGGTTCCAAACTGTCAGAATTTTCTACTTTTTTACTCTGCTGATTTAAATGGAACGCTTTCATTGGTATCATTACAATTTGAAGCGACCGCTTAAAATCAGCCGGATAATAGATTTTGATATGCGAAAAACGACCATATCGACTTCCTCACTTACGACTTTCATATTTGGCGCTACTTGCGAAAAATGCGAAACGGATACGAATTTGTTTGTAAAACTTACGATAATAATTACTGACTTGGAAAATTCCAAATAATGTACGGCGAGCGAGCACGCGGTATCCGTAGTCAGAAACGCGAGACACTGTTTTCGAAATATTTAGCTCGACGTCATTTTTGGCGTATTTTGAGTTGGAACATAAACGGGAAAACTCGAAAGCATTCGGTTGCGAGAAAGAGATGTAAATATATTTAAAGCAAACAATTTTGAACTTTAATACCGTTCATCGCTCATACTCAAAAGTTATACTTTCCTTTCTAGGAGTTAAGAAAATGAGCGAAGCCATACTATTTTGAAGTTTTTTTTCTATACTACATAGAGCTAGAAGAGAGAACGGCTGTTTTTCTATGTAAATTTGCGTTTGTGTGTGTAACTTCCCGTGTAGTTATCGGTTATTTATGTGTGTGGAGTTTTTGTATTACATAAAAATTGTATAGTCAATGACTGGCACTTGAAATCAATAACTAAAAATTCATATAATATTTTGAGCAAGTCATGCCGCTGTGCTAGTTTCGAAATATGCTTTTCTAGGCTGTGAAACCCTTACTTTAACTTTGCGTATAGATTAGAGGCCGCTTTTAATTTAATACGTTAACTTTACCTGTTAGCTCTTACTATATCACCTACTTTAGATACAGTGAAGATAAATTATGATTACTATTCTAAAATTAAAGAAGTAACAGAGTTGATAATAAATTTAATTTGTTTTTATAAAACTGCCGTCAGTGATGATAACGTATCCCAGGGTTAAATTTTCGCTCATTCTACTATTGTGTTTTAAACTTTAAAGTAGGTACCTACCGTAGTCAAATATGCAATGTTTTCTAAAAAAATTACTTAATTATTATTAATTTCAGAATTTCAAAAGAAGGGTTCCGTACCTCTATCTATAAAAACGGCAAAAAAATCACGTTTGTTGTAAAGAGTACCACCCTTTAAATATTAATTTTATTCTGTTTTTGTATTTGTTGTGATAGCGACAGTAATAAACTTTTGAACTTTCAAGCTATCATGGTTAATGATATACAGTCTGGTGGGAAACAGATAGACGGACAGACAACAGTCTTAGTAGTAGGCTTTCGTTTTGATACGGAACTCTACAAGATGAATATTGACATAATATCCATATTATTTTTTTAATACAAAAGCCTACTTGTTCCAGGCTTTAATGGTTAAACCGCTATACCGATTTTGATAAAAATGTGCTACAGCGAAGTGAAGACCCAGGATAAAACATGGGCTATTCAATATCCTGTAAGGTAAAGTGGTACCCGCGCAAGAGCGACAAAACCTCATTTTTAGCTATAATAGGTGCCCTAATAGATACTTCGCAGAGATGGTTAAGTCAGAGTAAATTAGACATTATACTTTATTCAGTTAGATAATCATAATTATGTATGTTGTAGGTATTTGTATACCGTTAAACACTCGACCGTTTACTTAAACCAGTGTATATAAACCTGTTTAATTCGTATATATGTAAAAATATTTAGTGACTTCAGGTTCTAGGAAGAAAATGTTCTTTTACCGCACACAGACAGAAAACGAAAACCAACGGGTGGATTCTTCGACTTTCGCTATTGTGTTCGTAGTAGTGAATGCCAGTGAATGACGGTAATTTTGTTGAAGATGTTTGGTAAATGATATAAATTAGCCATAGACATACCTACCGCAGTTTTACACATGACTATGATTTGTAGATGATTTTTTACAATCGACTAAAATAAAAGTATTTGACTTTTAAAATACGATTTTTATCTCATTGATTTTGGCTTTAAAAAAATACGTCCTATGAAAATTACTTCTAGCTCTCAGACTAGAAATTATATACGAAAACGAACGAAGATATTCGTTTGCTTTCGGAGTTCAAGAAAATGGGTGCAAACATGAACCCCTTTTTGTTTTGAGTTAGTCTGTACCTGGCATTAGCTAATAGCTTTGCGATCAATGCAGGAGTCAAACTCTACTCTCCAGACACATTTTTGAAAAACACTGACGCACACATGGAAACAGGCACTAAGTGTACACACACACCGAATATTATGCTTGCGGGTATGTGTGATTCTGAAAAGCAAATTTACACTAATTATTTTAAATATTTTGAAAATTCATACATTTAATTAGATAATTAAGTAGTTAAATAAAAGTTTAGATTCCTGTCAATTTTGTTTCTATGATTCGTGCCATTAACAGTTACTTCGTAAAAGCATGTAGGTAACATATTTTTATTAAATTTTCTATTTTTCTTAGGGTTACTATATTTAAAAAAAACCTACATCCCGCAGCGTAGGGGAATAGGGTATCTTTTGTTCATTAATTAGGTATAATAAAAAAAAATCTTGCATAGTTATAACATTATTTATGATTAATTTTAATCCTAATCGTTAATAATGGCAACGTATTTGCTTCACTAAAACTATTTTGAAGCATTTTATTGAATTGTGATTTGTAATCACTTAGTACAATAATTATGACCATTTGAGTAATGTCGCGACATAAAGTGGGTACCTACAAAGACAAGCAGATGTTTAATGTTAGGTTGAATGTCCAAATATTATGAACGTATGATTTTAATTTACATTAAAAATTAGAATATACATGTGCTATAATTTTGTCAGTATCGCCTAATTTTAAGGTGTAAATAGAGTCGTTTGAACAGCATGTCAGAATATTTTATGAATGTAAATCTCACCACCTTTAATAATTTTTTAACAATTTTAGAGAATATTAAAATCATAAAGAGAAATACAAATACAATAATAAAATTCATCTATCCCTGTTACCATTTTCGTTAAAATTTGTTATTTTTGAAAGTTTTACAAAAACAAAGAAATAAAGATTTTCTGCATCCAAGACTTTTTTTATTTTTCGATTGTTTATCTTTAATTGTAGGTACATGTAGGTATATAAATAAAAAAAACTTAAAAACTTTATATCTGTATCTGGAACGTTTCCTAACTCATTACATATAACAGGGATCGATTTTGTAAGTAGTGGTTTCAATCTTACGTACTCAACGTTAATATTCATTAGAACTGGGAGGGAGAGAATATTCTATCTGGAATTGAAGTAAAAAATAACGCACAAGCGAAGACAAAGTCGCTTCCCACTGTCTGTCCCTATGTATGCTTAGATCTTTAAAACTACCCAACGAATTTTCATGTGCTTTTTTTAAATAGATAGAGTGATTAAGGAGAAAGGTTTGTATGTGTCTTTAATCTACCCGTGCGAAGCCGGGGCTGGTCGCTAGATAATAAGTTAGAGTCGGTAAATACGAAAATAATTATGAAAGTTTTTTTACGTAGAATTACAGAGTTTCGCAGTTGCACTTAACAAATGAATTTTTTCATCGACAGCTGTTGAACGATGCAACTTTTAAATGACATAATATGCAGCGCGCAAAACTTTTTCTAAAATTTTCCAATTATCTGTGCATTTCGTTCGTAAGGGAGATTTGGCGGGACCGAGAGAAAGATGGTTTTTTTTATAATTATTGAATTTCATATACAGATTAAATAAAATTAGTAAATTTTGGTGGCATTTTGTATAATTTTGTTACACAAGTATTCATGAAGAAATTAGTGTACCATGTATTTTCGCGATGCTGGCAAATCTCATTCGATGAGCTTAGGTAAGGATACCGCCGCTTAACTAAGACATGAGAACTCATGACTATTTTAAACTTGATGTAAATTACTAATGGCATATGCGTATATCCATGCCAAATATTAAAAAAATACACTAGACTATACTATATACTATAGATATGGCCGCCTATACGCGAAAATTTCTGACATTAATAAGAAAAATAAGATTTTTTTAAGAGATAAGGCAGCGAACAATTACACGAGTATCCTGATGGTAAGACACAACTGAGGCCTATGGGCACCATAGATGTTGTAGATGCATATAATTGTTGATGGTCGGGCTGTTAGACTATCGGCTACCCTACCCTCCGGACCGGAGCATGACATTGTCATTATGGCGGCAGGAATAAGTAAGACATTGGATCCCTACCCGGGCATATTGCTGCACAGAACTCTATCACCAGTGGTCTTGTTAGAAATGACCCTATTACTAATTAAGCTATGCACGCCTCTTACGAGCTGTCTGGCAGGGAGTCAGATGTTCTATTCTACACAGAGGACCCGGATCAACACGGGGAAGCCCCCCGTGTTGATATAGAATGCTTCATTTTAAGACAAATTATTTTACTTTAATTCGTTATATATTAAAACCAGCTGCTCTGGCGAACTTCGTACTGCCCGCACTTGAAAAATAGATGTTAGCCAATTCTACTGAATACGCATATAAAATTTGTCAAAAATCGGTCATGCTGTTTCGAAGGAGTACGGTAACTAACATTGTGACATGGAAATTTTATATATTAGATAAATTAAAGCAAAAAAACTTTTTAGAAAAAGCTTTTATTATTTTTCGAGAGCCCTTTCATTTGATACCCATATTGTAGAAGTGCTTTAAAAACAACTATTCCGCCATCTTGGTTTGTCCGCCATATTGAATTTGGAATGGTGGCATGTGCCTTATCGTGCATTGTCATCCAAACTAAACGTGTATACAAAATTTCAGCTAAATCGGGTTAAGATATCTACTTCAAAATTGAATTGAAAAAGAAAACACTCGAACATACATACTTACATACATACAATGCAAGTTATATAAAAGCTTTTAGAAAGTAATGTAGGTCTCTCCATATAATACAAATCAGTATATAATCTGGGTTAGATAAAATTGACTTAAGTGACTAGATCATATTCACTGGAGAACGGAAAAATATGTTTGAATGATCAAATAACTGCATAACTGGAACTACAAAAATGTCTTATAGTAGGAGATCCGAACCTAAACCGACCTTCACCGAGCTGATAATAGAATAAAACTTATTTTATAATAAATTTAGTATATTAGAGAATATGTATATTAAAAATGGGTTGCCAAAAAAAATTAAATTATTTTTAATTTTTTTTTTAAATTAATGTTTAATGTTTGTTATGATAATAGAAAAAACAATAAATCCGGGTAAGCGCTGTTTTATTACGAACACGTTGATATAGGGTTGTCTGCAAAAAAGTTGGTCCTGATAGATGTTTGCGAATTTTAAAGATTTAAATTTTCGTTTTAAAGATTTAAATTTCCGTGCGTGTGAAAACGAGTGACAGAGAGACCCCTACCCCGGATATACTGAGTAATAATAAAGGACTGAACATTGCAGTCGTCTCTGTTGGGGCCTTGAATAAGAGAAAGTGCGCATGCTCGGCATGTAAACTATGGAAGGGGGTCCAGGACTTTTTTTTTAGCTCAGATTTTTTAGTCAGATTATCAGCTCTGTGAAAGTCGGCTTAGGTTCGGATCTAATGTTACGCGCCAATCGCCTAAGCCCCCTTCGATAATTTCTTTAATAATTATTATTGTTTTTTGTTTTGTTAATAGTTGGAATTGATGTTAATACTCGTATTTCAAAAAAATTAAATAATTTTTTATTCATACAATAAATTCTTATTGTGAATTAGCAAAATATGTGACGTCACTCTAGGAAGGGGGGAGTCTCACAAATGTGACAAGGACTGGGGGAGGGGCAAGAAATTATAAAAGTCGTGTGACGTCATTAATGGATGACCCCATATGTTGTATCGCTAGCTCTCTCTAAACTGGACGACAATTTTGTCAGTGTGAGATAGGCGGCCTTATAAGAGTGAGATAGATGTATCTAAAGAAGTGGAGTGTCATATCCAGATAGTATCTTTAGCTTCATGGCCTTAGCAGTGCTGGGCACTTGAGGTTTATCCTAATTTAGTACAAAATTATAATTATTATTATGGTCACAATGTTTTTGTTGTAATTGGTGGGAATTATTCTTGCCTAAAAATATACAATCTAATACAATTTATTTAGTTGACTCTTGATTGTTTTATTTATTTATTACTACCTTCTTCGTTGTATAAAAATATTTTATTCAAGAATTTAGAATATGCGATGGCAAAGGTCAACCATTTTTAGGGGACCGTACTCCCAGGATAAATGCGGTGACCAGTTACTTAAAGACTCCGCTGTCTGTTTGTCACCAGGCTGTCTCAAATGAACCCGTGATAGCTAAATAGTTAACATTTTCACAGATAATGGCGCTATAACAACAAATTATAAAAAATAGAATAGTATTTATTATTTTTTCGGAAAACTATATTGTACCTATGCTAATTTACGTAAGAACGGTGTGGATATTTATTAGTTGTCGGGGACAACTAATTTTCCATCATAATCAATAGATGTCACTATGTTGTTTTGAATTGTGAATCGTATGAAATACCGTTTCTTATTATTATATTACTAGCTGGTCGGTCCGGCTTCTCACTTCGTACTTGACATAATGACAGCAGCGCTACCTACCGGGTCCAATTGTATTTTTAAATCATACAGTAAACCATCCAAATATCTTTATTAAATTTCAACCTAATCGGTTTAGCCATTTAGAGGTTATGCGAAATAAGTACGCAAAGATAATTCCTACTACCGGTTCTCTCATTACCCGTTTTATCGTAGGACTAAAGCATTTTCCCCGCGGTAAAAAGTAGCCTATATTCATCAGGAATACTATCGGTTTCTAATGGTAAAATATTTTTTCAAATCAGTCCAGTAGTTTCGGAGCCTATTCAATACAAACAAACAATCAAAACTTACCTCTTTATAATATTGGTATAGATAAGGAATTAATATGAAATATCTACAAAATATGAAATATCTTGGTCCTTGCCTGCAGCTGTGTGTTGTGTATGTTATTTGTAGGTGTTCGGTATGTTTTACCGTATTGAATTAGACTAAATATTTTTTTAATAGGTATAGTGCTATTCATGTCCAGTATAGATGATACATGAAAATTTATCGCGTAAGAGGATACTTATTAATAATATTTCTAAAATTTTTTTTATCTTATTTATTGCTTTTTAAAGCAAACCAACTTATTTTTTAGAAAACGATAATATGTAATAAAGTATAATATAATACCTATATAATCTATAATAATATTATAAAGCGGAAGAGTTTGATTGTTTGTTTGTTTGAACGCGCTAATCTCAGGAACTACTGGTTCGAATTGAAAAATTCTTTTTGTGTTGAATAGACC